>WNNJ02001487.1:0-242883 GCA_012934845.2 Pomphorhynchus laevis | reverse complement strand
TTAATAAATGTTAAACATATTATATATAATATAATTTTTGTACATCACTTTCTTAACAGATCATCCCATTTGCATCGTCACGAACGCCAGGTAGCATACACGAAAATTGATTTATTGTATATAACTCACAACTGCTTCTTCTTTTGCCCGAAGCCGAGATGCTGAAACTAAACTTTAATTCTCAGATTGTCTTACTTTTTCACTAATTACAAAATTAAAAATTTTGTTTTATTGGAGATTACTATCAATAAAAGACAATTACAAAAATATCCAGATCGAAGTCATGAAAACGATAACAAATTGTATAGAACTCAGATTTTTTATTTATTCAAACAGGCAAATAAAATAGTCAATTAAATGTCTTTTTATTATTCGCAGCGTTAAATATCGCCAAAAATTTTTATTTTTGGTAGAATTCAATTTTTAAGTTAAATTTTTCGAATTTAATTTAGCTGAAACTACATTTTTAATAAAGCTTCATGTTTTATAGTATAAATAAATTTAAAATGTAAACATTTAACACTTGAAAACTTATTTTTCATTTAGAGATATAGATTACATATTATTATTTTTGATTAAAGATTAGAAGTCATCAGTGGTTTATAATATCCTCAGTTGTTCAGAATTTGTTTACAAATGATTATTGTGGGTACAATAATCTTATTCTTACACTGCGTACAATAATCTTATTCATACAAATCAGATTAATTAACATAAATGTAATAAAAACAAAAAAAAATATTATTACATTTATTAAATGTAATAAAAACATTAACATAAAAATAGTAAATAAAAATGTAAAATAATAAATATCTTAATCTTAAAATTTTCTATAACTTAGATTTTGAGAAAATTTAAAAATTCAATTTGAAATTCTCTATTGTCATCTACTTAAGATATCTTTTAATTTATCTTAACTCTAGTATATATTACAAATAAATCAAATCAGTAAATTGATTCTATGTTGTAATAAATTTTAAAAAGTAAACTTAAATTTTCTCTATTCAGATTTTTATTAAGATTTTTTATAACTCACAATTTTTTGATCGATAAATAGGTTATAAAAATATACCGATTAATAAAAACAAACCGATTAATAGATAATATACCATGCACCTGAATAAAGATTGGAGTACATCAAGATCAGCTCTGTATAAACTTTACTGAATACTAACTTTCTTCAGCTTTTAAAATATTCCTTTATTAAAATAAATTACATTTATAATAGTGCATTATTTATTTTATATACTAGCTTACTGAATCTCTTTTCTATTTAGGATTAGTGAAGTACTAATCTTCAATTATTATGCATCGTTTAAATGGTAAAATTTGTTGCTTCGAATTCAAAATCATACCGCTATTTACAAAAATATTAAAGTTTAATTATTAATTAATTGATGTTTCGAATTCAAAATCATACCTCTATTTACAAAAATATTAAAGTTAGATCATTATCTTTACAACATTGAACATTAAGCGCATATGAGTTTTGGTTATACTTTTATTGTGTAAAATTTTTCAAAGTTATCTAACATGCATTGCATATAATCAAGATTCTGTAATTACCTAAAAAGTTCTCTGACGAACAAAATCACATTTACAAATAAGCATAGCATTCTATTTTCACTATTTCATTATATAAATTTAAGTTATGGATCGGTAAATTAGAAAAGTTATCATCTCTCACATTTTTTACTGCATTTAAGCTGTTGTCGCTGCAAACCAATACAATTTGTTGAAACTGAAATTTATTTCCAACCTATACAATAGCAATTTTTATATCGTCGTAAAATGATAACATAGAATGTTTTACATTAATGGAAAATATTGACAGAGAACCTGCTGTAGAGATTGTCTTACGTAAATTTTTTGTTCAACGATCGAGATTGAGAACGATTACAAAAATATCTGCACTGCTTTCTGGTTTCGCTACGGTATGAATCTCGGTTTAATTTGTAACTTCTTTGATTTTTGATAAGCTGAAAAAATGTCTTTAAAATATATATAGCAATAGCGTTGGAAGCGTTTTTTTGACAAAATTTTAAAAATTTAATGAATATATAACAGTTCCCTCCCACTGCTTGATGCAGAGGAGATAATTCGTTGATTGCCGTCTGCTAGTCCTCCTTGCATCCAGCAGTAGGAGGGAACTGGTACTGATGAGTCATAGTGATGACAAAACGGTATTCGTCATTCTTTCGCGTAGGGCTTATATAATTACTAAATATTTAAATTAAAATATTAAATAAATTTTTGTACCTTAAAAATAACAAAGACATAACTGTTACGTATTAAGCAAAACATTTAAATTGATATGATTCTTAGTTAAACTAAGGGACTTAATATAAAATTATGTACTACGGAGTGACATTTTGGATAAAGAAAATTAAACTTCGTAAATAAAAGAAAATCAAACTCTGAATATTGAAAAAATATTTCTATTTTTTGAAAAGAATCTTCTTTATCTTCTGTTGTCAGCTGCAAAAGCGATCACCAAGACAATTGGAGATCGTTTTTGCAACTGTTAATTTATCATCATATATTTGGTAAGATACTAGCGACGTGACTTGGCAAAATAATGTATTTTATTAAATCTAATTGGCAATAAAAGCAGATAAGTTCAGTGATCGTCATCCAACATTAAAAAATCGAAACGTAAAACGCAGGTATTGGATCAATAGTTGATGAGGTTCACCAATGCTGAAATGTAGCGTACTGCTGTTGGTTTATAAATAAAATTAAAGCAGCGTTCAATGTGATCAAAAATTTCAATGGTAATAATGACTGCGCAATTAAATGAACTTAAAATTTATAAACAAAATATCAATGACTAGTTTAATAATAGTAATTAATTGAAAAAATATGTAGGTTTTTATTCGAAGGTAGAACCTTTCTCTATCAACGCTTACTTAATTTGAAATCAGAAATGATTTCAATTAAATTTGTAAAATGAAAGATGAAAGCTTTTCATTAAATTTTATTTTTAATAAAACCAGTATAGTTCAGTGATCCTTAGTCAACATTATAAGGACATAAACGTGAAATATAAGTATTGGATCAGTAGCTGATGAGATCCGCCAATACTGAAATGTGGCGTACTGCTATTTACTTATAGATTGGATTGAAGTAACGTGCAGAATAAAATAGTCATCAAAATTTTAATAGTAGCAATGACTGCACAGGTATATCAATTTAAAACTAGAAAACAAACTATAGATGATTAGTTTGATTATAGTAATTACTTGGAAAAATAGGTGAACTTTTAAATTGAAGGCTACACGTTTCCCTACCAACGATGATTTAATTTGATATTTGAAATGATTTTAATTAAATTTGCAAAATGTTAAATGAGTAATATTTGATCGAATGGTCGTTGACCAAAAGTGTCAAAGTGTGAAACGTAGTTATTGGATCAGCAAGTGAGGAGCCCTACTAATACTGAAATGTAGTGAGTGTACTAATGTTGTCTTAAAATATAGAAATGAAGAAAATTGCAGAACAAAAAGTCATCAAAATTTCAATCGATGATTGCACAATTAAAGTTATTTCTATGTTATAGGCACTAATTCTTATGAACCAAAGATAAAAATCAAGACCACATTACCCAATTCGAAGTGCCAATATCATTCGTATGCATGTAATTATGTGACAATTAGGCACTTAATATGCTGCTAATTATTATTTGTCTGTTTTGTGTGTTAACGACAATAAGATTAACCATGAATGATTATATAATATATATAATATTATAATCTATAGAATATTATATTTCATGTTTAATGTATTAGGTTTTATAAATGTTTACATACACAAATTGTATATAACGTTTAGGCTGCACTTGTCGAATTTCAAGTTGTTCCTCCTCATTCAAAAAGCATTGCCCTAGATTTATACATAGTGGTAACATGTACCCTGATTGGTGTCCACTTTATAGCGTTGATGATATCGAATTCTATTTTGCCTTCTGTAGATTTCATTTCAACGGAAGAGCAGTCAGCTGAACGTATTGAATTCTTAACAGACAAAGCGTTCACGGGTACTCAGCCCTATATGAAACTGGCGTGGATATTAAGTACTTTCGTTGGTACATTTCTATTTCTTGTTGACGTTGCTCTAATCGGATGGATGCAATTTATAAATATTCAGAAAACAACTTCAATTGCTGCCGTTGTAACTGTGTCTATTGTAATTGTGATTTTTATTTTTATAGCGCTTCGCCTTCAGTCCAAGATGTCAGATGTTCGTCTAAATATTCGAAATCTTGAGCTGGAGCGAATGAAAGACATTACTTTAACTTAGATATAAAGAATCTGGATATTTGTTGTATAAATGTGATTGTTTCTAAATATTTTTTATGGCACTAACCGTAGTGCACAATTTAATTGTTTAGAATGATCAATGATCTACAACTTACAGATTATTTAATTACTCTGCAATTAATATGCATTGATCCTTAGTATCCGAAAAACGATTATAAAATCTACAAAACACAGCGTTATTTCTAATATTGGAATCTTTTAGTATGCTGTGCCCATTTCAGATAAAAAATTCTAATGTATATAAACTAATACTAAAATGATAAGATACAATAATAAGTATAAAATATAATATAATATAAAATAATAATATAATATTATAATTTTATATTATATTATAGCATTGTAATATCATAATATTATTTTATAATATTATAATATTATTTTATAATATAAAATAACAAGTTAGTTGCAAATATTATTTTAGATAATAAAATACATTTGTGTATATATAAGATGTTGGGTAGAGGACAAACATGGCTTGATACTTAACAGCAATAGTTCCTCTTTAAGTACTTCTATCTACAATCTCTAAGGAAGAGAGTTTGGATGGACTTATTTGAATAATAAGAGATAGAAACTTTCAGTACAAAAAAATATTTTTTAATATTCCGGCAATTGTATGATGCCTCCTATAAAAGGCAAAAGGCAAAAGTTTTAGTTCTAAAGCATTAAAGAAAACGTTTTAGGACTTAAATCTTTGGCAGCTTAAGCATCAGTCGTTGATATGACAAAATTGTTTAATTATAAGCAAATATTTTCTTAATTAACATTGATTAAAAGACTGATTAAAAAAGGTAGGTTTTTAAATTGAAGGTAGTACCTTTCCCTACCAATGTTTATTTAATATGAAATCATAAATGATTTTAATAAAATTTGCAAAATGTACGACGAAAGTCTTTTTATTAAATCCAATTGACAATAAAAGCAGACGATTCAATGATCGTCATCCAACATTAAGAAAACCGAAAGGTTAATCGTAGGTATTGGATCAAAATAGTTGATGAAATTCACCAATGCTGAAATGTAGCGTACTGCTGTTGGTTTATAAATAAAATTAAAGCAAGCGTTCAATGTGATCAAAAATTTCAATGGTAATAATGACTGCGCAATTAAATGAACTTAAAATTTATAAACAAAATATCAATGACTAGTTTAATAATAGTAATTAATTGAAAAAATATGTAGGTTTTTATTCGAAGGTAGAACCTTTCTCTATCAACGCTTACTTAATTTGAAATCAGAAATGATTTCAATTAAATTTGTAAAATGAAATATGAAAGCTTTTCATTAAATTTTATTTTTAATAAAACCAGTATAGTTCAGTGATCCTTAGTCAACATTATAAGGACATAAACGTGAAATATAAGTATTAGCTTGTAGATAGGATTAAGGTAGCGTACAGAAAAAATTAATTAAATTTCATTGCAAAAATAGGTAGATTTTCAAATTGAAGTTATAACCTTCCACTACTAACGCTGATTTAATTTGAAATCAGAAATGATGTTAATTAAATTTGCAAAGTGTAAGACGAAATTCTTTTGCCAAATCTAGTTGCCAATAAAATCAGATAAGTTCAGTGATCATCAGCCAACATTAAAAAGCCGAAACGTAAAACGTAGATATTGGATCAATAGCTGATGAGGTTAACTAATACTGAAATGTAGCGTACTGCTGTGGTCCTATAGATGGAATTAAAGCAACGTGCAGTATCTTGACAAAATTTCAACTGATTAAAATAGTTAATAAACTTTCATTTAATTCGAAACTTTGTATTATAATCAACGGATTAATCTAGTTAATGAAATTACATCAAAGAAAATACATCATTGGCATATACTCGACATCACTACTATTTTTAATTTCTGAACATGAGCTGAAATCTGAAAACATGACAGTTCCTCCTGATGATATCTAAAACAGGTGTACTGTTACTCGATTTATAAAAATTATGAGTTATAAAAAATCTTAAGTTATAAAATATCTGAATTATAGGTCATTATAAGATTGTCAAATATTTGTATTTTTATTTTTTGTGTCAATGATTAATTAACTGATCTATGTTTAAAAAGTAAGATATTAGTCGTTTGTTTAAAAAATTCTGATTTATAAAATTTTGTTTAAGAAGATCTAATATATAAGGCTTTTCCCACTATAACTAGTAAATGGTACGTTCAAGAGATAGCTATTTAAACTTACAATTGAAAAAGCTTAGAAGTGAAGCACAACATCAAAATAAAACTTTTTTTGTTGCATTATGGTAAATGAAACATAGTTTAACAATATATGTACTTCATAGGGTGCATGCATATTATATAATATGGTAAGATTAATATTTATAATTTATTTTTTAAATTTATGGATAATATAAATACTTAGATTCAGTTAGCCGGTATGATCCTTAAATATGATAATATATTATTAGTCGATTTATAAAATTCTGAGTTATGAAAGTTCTTTTTAAGATTGAGTTATTTACAATTTATATATATTGCACAAATATGTAGTTTCAGTTTAATCTTGTTTATAAATTCTCGAAAATACCTTTTGTTCGAAAATACCTGTGAGGACAGCATTAATATAAGTTTATAGTAACCAAGATCTTCTTTGGTATGTCATTAGGTAAATAAAATATTAAAGAATCAAATAAAATTAATCAAATCAAATCAGCTAACTGAGTCTACGTATTTAATATAATTATGAACTAAACAAAACATAATAATGCTAAATCAAAAAGTAATAATTAAATAATAAAATAAATGATTGTTTTAAGATTTTTTATAATTTAAATCAAGTTAAAATAAAAAATAGAAATTTAAAATAAACGTCATTTTTATCAATAATAATTAATAAAAATATTGCTTTGAGAAAAAAGTCAAATTATTTACATATTATAAATATTTTATAAAATATTTATGCATAGCAAAATAATATAAAATAAAAATTTTAACGTAAATGATTGTATTAAAAAGTAATAAATTTTAATTTAAATAATTATTATATTTTATAAATCAATAAATCAAATCAGCTAACTGAGTCTACGTATTTAATATAATTATAAAATAAACAAAACATAATAATGATAAATCAAAATTTAATAATTAAATAATAAAATAAATAATTGTTTTTAAAATAAAAAAGTTGAAATTTAAAATAAACGTCATTTCTGGTATGATCTTCTTTGTTATGTCGTTAGGTAAATAAAATATTAAAGAAAATAACAAATAAGTAAATATTAAAGAAAATAACAAATCTATTATTCAAATCGTGACTGTAAATATTTAAATTGTACATATAAATCGAGCAGAAACGAAACATTTATATGAAAAGTAAGGTAAAAATAACACAATTAGCATTTTATTTAAACTAAAATAATGGTTTTATGCAAGCATTTTATTTTTTCTTTCATTAAGCAGAAAAAATGAATTTCAATAAAAATTACTTTTTTGACAAATATCAATCTATTATGATGAATGAAAAGAAATTTATTGTCGCCGTACATAGAATAAGTTACAAAATAAGACAATTAAGAAGGGTAATACTATTTATATAATGCCCTTTTTGTTGTGAAATATTTTCTAATGTCCTTGTAACCAGTTAGTCAGTTGTAATCATTAATGGCTTTGTCTTATTTTTATTTCCAAGTTTTTTCAAGTTTTAATCAGTTAATCGTTACTCTGATTTGTCTCTATTTAAATCGTTAAAATTACATTTCGAATGGTAACACACATTCTTTTATAAATGTTTGCAAGCATTTGAACTTATTTAAAAGCAATAAAAATCAATATGACACATTTAAAGCAACAATGTTTGATCATTTAATTCAATATAATTTGTAATTCTGATCAGCACTTGTTCTACTGTATATTGTTTGCAACAATGTTTGATCATTTAATTCAATATAATTTGTAATTCTGATGAGCACTTGTTCTACTAGATTAGATTTTTATTAAAAATCTAAATTTCTTTCAAAATCATATTGATTTAAAATTTAAAATTTAAGAATTATAATTTTTATAAAAGATAAATTAGTATTTGATTATATCTAACTATAATGGTCATTTAATTCAATATGATTTGTAATTCTGATGAGCACTTGTTCTACTGTATATTGTTTATTAAAAATCTAAATTTCTTAAGCAATAAAAATCAATATGACACATTGTATGACACAATATGACACATTTTTCATTTAAAATTTAAAATTTAAGAATTATAATTTTTATAAAAGATAAATTAGTATTTGATTATATCTAACTATAATGGGTAGATATAATGGTTTCATTTAAACTATAATGATTTCATTTAAAGCATCGGCACGCTTTCCGCTGAGTACAATCTTTTAACGCCTAAATTAATATTCAATATTTAGTTATTTTAAATTAATTAAATTAAAGTTAATTAATAATAAACTCTGAAAAACTGATTGCACATTTAATTATTTATATTTGATTTTGTTAAAGCTAATAATAAAAGATTTATTTATATAAAAACCATCAAATTTTTAATGATATTGCCTTCAATGTTTAAGAATTTAGGAAACTCTGTGGCTTAAATAAACATTTTATTTCAGGGATTACCATTAAATTATAAACAGTCAAAATCATGTTTTTGGTATCTATTATCTTCTATTACGCTATCATTAGGTAATCACGATAAACTAATAGCAGATTTACTTGAATACCAATTCATTTCTTAAATTTCTGAAATATTCAACTACAGATAATACATCATTTCACGTTTCGGCAAAAACTTCGATTCAATAATTTATTGGCCAGGCGCATATTTGTAAATTTCATAAATTTCTATCTCCACTACAATTCGTTGCTTATGTGATTTCAATATATCGGGCTTATATAGTATCCTTGAGACTATATAAGTTAAGTGATTTTCAACTCTTCAATATATACTTCCTTATATCTCCTATTTTGATAAATTTTTTAGTAATTTAAGATGTGATCTTAATTTAAATACAGATGCTTTCCACATTGAAATTTATCAGAAGAAATACTGTTGTGTATGAACGAACACACTGCAAATGTATGGCAATGACGATTATCACTGGCAGCAATGTGCTTGGCGGTATGCCTTTGTATTTTGACTATATATGTCGGATAGCGACTGTTTCTGAACGCTGGTGTTTTGTTTGTACTAAAAATTAAAAAACGTTAGCGTTTGCTTTGCAATGTCTGAAAACACAACAATTGGCGACGAGGGTGGTTCAAAATTTTCGTCGAACGACATTATGAAAATTGTATGGGAACAACAACGTACATTGACGAAGTTGATGGAAAGTCTGCAAAATCGTGAAAATCCCAATAAGGATTGCAATATACCGGCGTTTCAGCATTTCAATGCAGATCACGATAAGTGGATTGATTACGGGATTCAACTGAAGAATTTTTTGGGCATGCACAGAGTTGATTCACAGATGCGACAAAAACAATTCTTACTGTCCAGTTGTGGTCAAGAAATTTTTCGCTTGGTTGGACAATTGATTCCGTCTTTCGAAAAAGAGGACATTACTTTCGAGATGATTATTAAGGAACTCGATCGTCATTTTAAAAAGCCGATGCATATAGTTGCAGCCAGATTCGAATTTACGCAATGTCGACAAAAAGCCAATCAGTCACATAAAGATTGGATAGCGGAAGCAAGGGGCCTGGCTAGTAAGTGTTCGTTTTTCGATCAATCCATTCAAACCGAACAGCAAGCAATCGACGACAGATTGAGAGATCTGGTAATTGCATATACTCCAATCGAGGAAATACGTATGAGTCTATTACGATTAGACAATCCTACGTTAGACGATGTAATTAGGATTGCTTCTAATTGGGAAATGACACAAGCTACTAAGCACTTGTTAGCGACGGAAACCAGCTCGAATTATGCAAATGACTCGAAAAAGGATGTTGAAATTTCGCATGTTAATAAATTAAGTGCTGGACGTCGATCACAATGGAATAAAAATTCCATGCCTCGTTGTACACGATGTAATGGTTCAAATCACGTAAATGAGCAACAGTGTTGGGCTAAGAACGTAAAATGTCACCGTTGTGGTAAGATAGGTCATATTCGTCGATGCTGCAAGGTAGCACTACAAAATATTCATCAGTTGATATCAGACGAGAATGGTGATAATAAGGCTGTAGAGTTGGCTTTTCTCGAAATTCAAAACGTTTGTCGAAGGGACCATATCCTGGGACCGACATTGGAAGTGAGAATAAACGGAGTTCAAGTGGAAATGGAGTTTGATACGGGAGCAATGTTGTCTGTAATATCTCAAAAAACATGGTCAAGTTGTGGTTCGCCTGAGCTAAGAGCGGGAAGATGGCTGAGAAGTTTTGGTGGAGGGTTGATAAAGAGCATAGGTCAATGTCAAGTGACTGTAGAACTAGATAATGTAGCCAAATTGTTGAATGTCGAGGTCGTATACGAAACAGAAAAGAGCTTGTTTGGACAACCGTGGATAGAAGCATTTAACATGTCCTTGCCACGTCAAGTAAGATCCCGCCCACGAGCTATCAATCAGTTAAATTTAAATCAACAAGGTGCATCCGATTTAAACCACATGTTACTCAGATTTAAGGAGTTATTCAATGAAGATCTTGGGAACATTAAGGATTTGGAGATAAAGTTACAAGTTGATCCATCGGCTATTGCACGATGCATTCCGGCTCGTCGCGTACCACTGCCATTAAAGCCAAAAATCGAAGAAGAGTTAAAGCGCCTTTTATCGAATGGAACATTAGAGCAAGTTGATTCAAACTGTAATTATATTGAATGGGCGAGTCCAATTGTTTCTGTGCTCAAGAAGGATAACTCAATAAGACTTTGCGCTGACTTCAAGGCGACAATTAATCCGTATCTGAATTGTGATTGTTTCGAATTACCGACATTTGAGGAGATACTGAGCAAAATCGCAGGAGGCACCTTGTATTCAGTATTGGATTTAAAGGATGCGTATTCACAAATGAAAGTTCATCAAGACTCTCGAAAGTATTTGACCATATCGACACCCTTCGGATATTATCAATATCGTCGATTACCATTTGGGTTATCCATTGCACCAATTTTGTTCCAGCGTTATATGAATCAATTACTCGGTACGATTCCGGGCGTCGCAGTTTATCTGGATGATGTTGTAGTTGCAGGTGAAACACGTTCAGAACATATAGACAGACTTCGAAGTGTAATGACAAGATTATTGAATGCGGGAATACGAGTTAAACGTGAAAAGTGTTTATTTCTTCAAGAACAAGTCAAATTTCTGGGACACGTGTTAGATAAAGGAATGGTAAAAGTTGATCCAGAGAAAGTTGATACTATTCAAAATATTTGTCCACCGTCAAATCCTAAAGAACTGCGAACGTTCTTGGGAACCATAGGGTTCCTTGAACGTTTTATTCCTCATTTGCGGTCGCAGTGTGCTGACTTGTATTCGTTAACGGGTGTACGAGCGAATTGGAACTGGACAGATCGGCATCAAAGCCAATTTGAATTGGTCAAGCAAAGTATGCTAAAACCGAAAATTTTAATACCATATGATGGGAAGAGTAACCTGAAGCTGTATTGTGATGCTTGTGAGAGAGGCTTAGGAGCCGTACTGCTTCAAGAAACTAAAAACAACCGTTATCTGCCGATTGCATACGCATCAAGAAAATTGAGCAGCGCGGAAATAAATTACTCGCAAATCGACCGGGAGGCACTTGCACTTATATTCGGTGTCAATAAGTTTCGATATTTTCTATTAGGTAGAAAGTTCGTACTCATCACTGATCACAAACCTTTGAAATACATATTCGGAAATCAACGTAATTTGCCAAAGATCGCGAATCAGCGTTTAGTCAGATGGGCATTGTCGTTGAGTCAATTCGACTACGAACTCGAATGCATTCCAGGAAAAGATAACATAATTGCCGATGTCCTCTCCAGATTTCCATGTCAAGGCCTTGACTGTGCAGAAACGTCGGGAACAAATGATATCTGTGTGAATTTGTTATGTGAGGACACACCTTTATTATCCGCAACAGCTATTCGCGAAGCTACGAAACAAGATTTGATTCTAAAAAAGGTGACGCAATATGTGTCGATCGGTTGGCCAAACAAAGTTACAGACTCGAACATTCATTATTACAGCACAAGACGCAATGAGTTATCATTTGAAAATGGAATTTTGCTTTTAGGAGCGCGTGTATTAATTCCGACGAGTCTACGGGAGACAGTTTTGCGAGCTTTGCATGCAGGCCATCCGGGAATTGTGGCTATGAAGTCCTTATCACGATATTACGTATGGTGGCCTGGATTGGATGCTGATATCGAGCGCTCAGTACAAAATTGTAACGATTGTCAGCGTTTCCGGAATAACGAACCTAACCATCCACTTCACAATTGGCCTGTACCCAGCGATATATGGACTAGGATTCACGTAGATTTCGCCGGACCATCCCAACAGGAGTATTACTTTGTGGTTCAGTGTGCTCTATCAAAATGGCCAGAGGTTATTAAGATGCAATGTACAAGTGCTCACTCAACAATAAAGGTATTAAGAGAAATATTTGCCAGAAATGGGGTTCCGGAAGAGCTGGTATCAGACAATGGTCCCCCGTTTCAGTCTTCCGAATTCGCGAATTTTTTGCAGTCTAATGGAGTAAAGCATGTAAGAGTATCTCCGTATCACCCAAGATCAAACGGTTTAGCGGAGAGGTTTATTCAAGTACTAAAGAATAAAGTGATCAGACCTTACAATATACACGATCGTCCAAAGCGATTGCAGCAATTCTTATTGTCGTATAGAAACACACCGCACAGTGCCACAGGAAAACCACCATCAATTGTCTTTACCGGTCATCGTTTGTCTACCTTATTTGATCGTTTGAAACCGAATCTACGTTCTACACTTGAAGGTTATCAAGCAAATAACAAAATACATTTCGATAAGAAATCCAAACCGAGGGAGTTTTATTCAGGAGAAAAGGTGTGGTATCGGCAGAAAAGTAACGAACCGTGGTCGGCGGGGGAAATAGAAAAGCGCTCAAACTGGACATCGTATGTCGTGAGCAACGCTGATCAAAACTACAGATTACACGCCGATATGCTTCGTAAAGGAGAAGGTATAGAGAATCGAGAAATTACCAATGATGCAGACAATGATCAAGAGAAAATGAATTCAACATTGTCACAGCGGATTGAGATAACTAGTGATCAAAGTCCACTTACCATTACGAATTCGGCGGATGAAAAAAATCTTGAACATGATAATTGCCATCGCCAATTACCTAGACGATCAGAAAGAGTCCGTAAAGTACCTGTTCGATATGGCTGGAATGTGGCGTACTAAAAAGACCACATTTATATGGGGAAGAGGAATGTTGTGTATGAACGAACACACTGCAAATGTATGGCAATGACGATTATCACTGGCAGCAATGTGCTTGGCGGTATGCCTTTGTATTTTGACTATATATGTCGGATAGCGACTGTTTCTGAACGCTGGTGTTTTGTTTGTACTAAAAATTAAAAAACGTTAGCGTTTGCTTTGCAATGTCTGAAAACACAACAATACAAACTGCACAAAAGTGTATATCTTCAATTTTTGAATTATTTTTATTATTTTGTTATTAATTTTGATATTAATTTTCATATTTTTATATTAATTTCTATATTATTTCTTATTGACAAAAAGTTAGATTTACGATTTTTGAATTATCTTTATTATTATAGAATTATCTATATTAATTTTTATATTATTTATATAGACATAAGTGTACATTTTCGATTCTCGAATTATTTTTATATTTTTTTATATTAATTTTTATATTATTTATATAGACATAAGTGTACATTTTCGATTTTCGAATTATTTTTATATTTTTTATATTAATTTTTATACTATTTTTAGATATTATATTTTCGATTTTTGAATTATTTTTTTATATTTTTATATTATTTTTTATATTAATTTTTTATACATTAGTGTATATTTCCGATTCTAGAATTATTTTTATATTATTTTTTATACATCAATGTATATTTTTGATTTTTGAATTATTTTTATATTTTTTACATTAATTTTATATGCATTAGTGTGTATTTCCGATTTTCGAATTATTTTTATATTTTTTATATTAATTTTTATATTATTTATATAGACATAAGTGTACATTTTCGATTTTCAAATTATTTTTATATTATTTTTTATATTAATTTTATATACATATATTTATATTTTTTATTTTTGAATTATTTTTATATTATTTTTTATATTTTTTACATAACGGTATATTTTCAATTTTTGAATTATTTTTTATTCTTTTTGTATTATTGAATCTTTAGCTAATATAATTTCTACATATTAAATCATTATTCAAGCAGTATAAGTCTTTCAATCGTGTTTACTTTTCTAAATAAAGAATTAAATTTTATTTATTTTTTAATCTAAACAAGATATTTAAATTGTCTAAAATTAGTTGACTGTATTTAATGTATTTAATAAAGTTGTAATTAATTTAACGTCTGTTAAAACTCTCTGTTAAAGTTAAACATTTTAAAAGTGTAATTTACAGATACTCAAAATATGAAATATTAACCCTTTACTTAATTGAATATTATCTACAAAATAGAAGTATTTAACAGATTTTTCTTATATCTATTAAATACTTTATTTATTATTTTCTACCAATTTTTTTTTCAAAAAGTACCGACACAATATAATACTATATTTAACATTGAGTTGCAGAGTTATTTTATAGCGTAACAATTCATTTAATTTGATTAAAGACGATTATCATCACCAATGCGTAAACTATGCATATTAAAAAGCGTTATAAAGACGTTTTGTAATAAGATACAAGGTTCTTCCATATTTTTGATGTCTATTATTTATTAGCAAATTAGTACTTAGAACATAAAACAGATCAAGTTCTTATATGTGATAACCTATAAGGAAATATTTTCAGGTTATGCACATTGCACGATATCTTAAATACACATTTTAAGCTGTCTATTTTATAGGTTACCCAGTAATACTACACTATATGTTAATTTGCATAAACTTCGTTGTAACCGGTGTTACTATCACGCTACTTTTTCTGGATACGAATTTTAAGGTTAAATTCAAAATAGGCACTAGCCAATGCGATGTTGTTGATGACCTCAATTTGAATCTATTGTGATAATGTCGGCATAATTTAGAATTTAATGCCTTTAGGACTCAGAACATATATCAAACTGTCTTAAACTATCATAACTGCTGTAGTTTACAAGGTTGACTTCTTAAATGTAAGATTTATTCTGGTTTTATGGATGATTGTTGGTGTGAAAATGAGGAGGGGTAAGTAATCTTATTATGGCTTGCCTTTATATTTTTAATTTCTTACAAATGTGTATATGTCTGGAGGCTACGGTATTCGATTAAAAATATTTGTAAAAGATGACCGCAGATCTAATTAATAAGGCATTCGAAGTTGCAAATCAGCTTTAATAAACTTTTCAATTAATCATTATATCTATTAATTTAAGTAATCAGCTAACAAGTAGTCAGCAATCTGTTTACCGATAATTTATTGATTTATGATCGATAATTACGTTATCTTAACTTAGAATATTTACACGAAGATAATGCACGTAAAAGCCTGGACTAGAACATGGCATAAAAGTAAATTTTATATTAAATTTAATATAAATTTAATATTTAAAAATAATATTAAATAATTGTAAATATATTAAAATTATATTAAATAATTGTAAATATTAAATAATTGTAAATAATATTAAATAATATTAAATAATATTTAATAATTTAAATTATTAAATAATATTAAATAAACCCATTAAACCTGTTATTGACTTAATAAATTGATAATTGACTTAATAAATTGTTTACTCATAACTTTTCTAAATATTTTAGTTTTTAAGATAAAAATAAAAGAGAAAAATATTAAAAATATAAGCCATAATAAAATTAAAATAAATATAAAATATAAAAAAGTAGAAACTTTTATATAAATACTAAAGGCTAATGTTTGTTTCCTATTTAAAAACAATAAAATCATTGCCAGGAGAAACGATTTTAGAGATCAAGCTTAATGTTGAATAAGATATCGTGCTAGAACGATATTGGGTATTAATAAGTAACAAAAACGCGTTGAAAATCCTATGATTGACAAATTCACAATTTAATAGAACACAAATATATTATAATTATATAATTAAATATTAAATATGTATAATTAAATATCTAAATTTCGATTAAAAGCATTGCGATATTTCTAATGAAAAATACCTTAAACTTTTTTTTTCAAAGCTATCAAAACGATTAGATAAGAAATAAAAAGATAAAATAAAAATATATATTTATAGATTAAATAAAAAATAATTTTCTTTTAAAATATCAAACTAAATGTCGATTAACTTAAAAATTACCTAATAAAAAATTACCTAACATTATCACTTAATAAATTATCGATTCATTAAAATCGATGAAATTCGATTCATTCTGTTTGATTCAAACAGAATAAATTTCAACTTTTGCTAACTTGAAACAAAAGTTCACTTTAGAATATAAAATTGATAAAGAAATATATTAAGAAATATAAACTTTAAACAAAAGTTAAATTTCATAATTTTATTCAAAATTTTGCCAATAAAGTCATTTTTATTGAAGAATATTTACACTGATAAATCTAAGTGTGTTTTTAAATACTAAAATGCAAAATTAATTATAATTATTAATAATAAAAATTATACTTGATATTAATGTCGTATTGTAAACACCGTATCCAATCACAATTATTTATATTTTAGTAATCACATTTTATATTAAATTGTAGTATGATATATTATATAATATTAATATAAAAAAAACAAATTATTTCACAATATTCAAATGATCATCAATATTCAAATGATCAATATTAAAATAATATTTTCACATTTTGTTTGTAAAGAATAACAAATATTTAATCACGGTAAAGTTTTAAATTATATATTTGAGTATTTGTTTATATCTGAACAAATTATGCACTAAATAATTTTTGATTAATGCCAGATTTTAACCGATAACAATTATATCTCGAAGAATTTCTATTTAATTTTACAAGATTTTTTAAATTATTAATAATTGTTTAGGATCTTTTGATATTACATACACATTGAAATAATTATTTAAAATAATTTTAATATTTTTATTTAGTATAACAGAATCAAAATTAAATAAGAATTAGTTAAAATATATTATAACTGATTATAATTCTTAATTAATAAAAATATTTGAAAGTTTAGATAATTCTGTGCTATTAAGTTTAAAAGCAGCAAATTAACTGTTTTAAATAGTTATAAATAATAATTAAAAATTAATTTTTTATATCTAAATTTGATAATTAGTTAAAAATATGAACTGTTTCATGTTCGTAAAAAATGCGTTACAAAATAGGGTACTTGAACATCTTTATTTGATCGCTGCTTAATAGCATTTCAAGTTATCTCGCTGAAAGTAGTTCTACCCTTAACAAAATTTAAAGTTTACTTGATACTCAGATTTGCAGCAAAAGTGATTGTCCGTTATTAAAATGATAAATTATTAAGATTGACACGAAAGACTTTTTTCGGAGATTTGTTTTTACTTTGATCACTAAGAGGGAAATAGATTTTCGTTAGCAAGGTTTGTCAACATCAACACTTTCTTTGTAAATTAATATCTTTACACGTTTACAATAGACAACATTATGCTAGCAATGTAAGATAGCATCATGAAAATATACAAAAGAATGATGTTGGCACAGTTATTACGCCTAAACAATTACTTAATTATCTTTTGAAATTTCAACATTTTAAAAAGTCAACTTCGATTTATTATAGGAAATTCAAGTATCATCGTTGTTTGCTATATAATATGTCTTATCGCAACTTATCTAATTGCTGACTCATCGCCTATGTATTATCAAGTTTCAAATCAAACTTTACCTGTGCAGTTTGTATTTTCGTTTAACATTTGCTCTGGAGTAAACGAACATCTATTTCGTTTTGTACCTTCAACTCAGTTAAATATATCAGTGACTTATCTTATTAACAAGCTTGAAGCTTCGATACGTACATTTGATAATCGAATAGGCTACGTAAGAAAAACGATCAAAAAATGTGAATTCCACGACTTGGAATTAGATATCTTTCAAACAAGAGTTAAAATCACTTTAGATGGTAAGTTATGGAAAGTAATTGATTTTCTCGCATTTGAAGTTGACCGCAATTGGATGATTTATATCGGTGACGATCAAAAACTTAATGGTAGCGACACTAGCATAATCTTATTCAACGGATTTCCAAATTACGTACAAAGAAGGTTTCAACCTTATCACCAGAAGCAATCTCTTGATAAAGCTGATTACCACGGTACTTTTACAATTGATCATTTGTCAAATTTACACCCAATTGTCAAATATTTGTCAATATTTACACCGAATTACAATCTAACCTATGTATTATAAATAATTCGCATTGATTTGTGAATAAATCAATGAACGGAACTTATGAATATTATTGAATATATGAATTTTTAAATTCAATTTTTAAATTCAATTGTAAGCTGAGCAAAATTTATAATAAACTAGGAGACTATTAGATTTTGGCTAATTTTTATTGAATTAGCACATGCTTCTCGAAAAAATAAAAAACTAATAAAATTTTTAGCTTTTTTAGTTTTTATGTATCTATTTTCGAATATTAATTGAAGGCTAACAATGTAAAATTATTTATATTTTTTTTTCTGGAAGAAAATTAAAGCAATTTTATGAAATTGCATATTTTGTAGAATATAAATTGATTTATCTGAAATTTATTAAAAATAATGTATATCAATTTAGGCTTATTATTATATCAATAATAATTTATCAATTTAGTATATATCAATTTATGTTCAAAAACATCACGTAATTTCAATATTAATTATATCATAATATAATTTTTAATAATTTAATTTATTATATTAAATTATAGTGTAATTATTAAATTATATAAAACGCTTTTGGGTTGTTCTTAGAAGTGCAGAATAAAACTCAAAATATAATAATATTTAGATCAAGTTTATTATTTCCCCCAGCAACTACACAAGTTTTATTATTTCCCCCAGCAACTTCACAAGTTTATAATTTCCCCCAGCAACTACACAAGTTTATTATTTCCCCCATAATGAAATCAATGATGAAATCAATGATGAAATCATTGATTTCATCCCCATAATGAAATCATTATGGTATTAAAATAAAAAATAAAAAAAGGAAAATAACATAAAGATTAAAAATAAATGTTTAATAAATCAAGTATTTTTTCAATTGGCTCACCAGGAATATTATCTCGCCACATATATTCAGCCAAATAATCATTTAACAAGTTTTTGCGGATTCCTTTCATTTCCTTCCCTCTAGCTTTCATCTTTGCCCAATAAGATTCAATATATTGGGTATGAACCCCTGTTTCACGATTTAAAAATTCACGGGAATGATTGACGGTTTTATGCAGAAACCCGATTTCATGAAGCTTGTTATAAGATTTCCATTCATCACTGTGAATGATCGTGCCTTTTTTGCAAACTTGTTCTAATATCGGCAATAAGGTAGATGAGACTACCTTATTCTACCTTGTTATATTATTGGCAATAAGGTAGATGGGTTTACAATAAAAATTATACAAGTTAATTATCCCCCCCCCAATAATAACACATGTTGATTATTTCCCACTGGGGGAAATAATCAACTTGATCCTAATATTTTATAAGACATTACGAATATGTAATTGCGAGTGTTTAATTTGGAGATTATCTTGTCGAGTAATGCATCTAAAATTCATTTAGTATTTAAATTAAGGATTAAAATGTCGATTAAATTCAGTTAAATTATCTAGTTGATCCAGACATTTTAAACAGTAAATTTCATTGAATTTGAAAGTCGTGATCGCTAATTGAAATGTCGTTATCACTAATTAAAATGTCGTTATCGCTAATTGTTCAAATTAAAGTATAAATAATAAATATAACTTAATAAATATTTAATAAATATTTAAACATTTAATATTTAAATATATATTTAATGGAATGATTTAATACTTTAATTAAAAATTTAATTATTAAATTATTTAAATTAAAAATTAATTATTTATAATAAGGTTCTTTTTTATTGATTTAATTAACATAATACGGCTACATTTTATATTATCAAATAATTACTTTATGCAAATTTTTATTGGCTTAATAAATATATAATTTGTTTTAAATTTTAATTAATTTAGTTGGCTACAAATAATTTTTTGTGCATTCAGAGTTCAAACGAAATGTAAATTTTAAAGAACGATATAAAATGCCATCTAACTTTGACTGTGGATCAAACGGAGTTTATTCGTATGTTACTTGATGTGATGGTAATGGTTTTAAATAAATTATTCATTTAATGTTAAGACTTGAGAATGATAACTGTCTATGCTTTTTCGGTTGGACAGGTCAACAATGTGAAAGTAAAATATTAAACATTCAATGCGATCGAAATCCTTGCTTTAACGGTGGCAAATGTATTGCTTCAAAGGTAAACAAGCTTTAATCATAAATAGTCATGCAATTTGAACTCTTTTCAATACAATATTATCAATTCTAGATTTTTTAGTTGTCTAATAATTATTTTAATCATATTATTTATCCAGAAATTTTTTATCAGTAAATTTTATTGAATTTGAATTCTATGGAAATATCGTTATCGCTAATTGTCTAAATGTGTATATCACGTAGATTAGAAATGTTGGTAACAACAATATTTTTATTAGTTCATATAATGACCTAATATTATAATATATGACCTCTAAAATGCTTTGCAAAGCATACGATGATACTACGGATCCAGTCTAAAGACATACTCAGCACATGATAACAGCCAACATTATTAAGGACATGGACAACAAGCGCCACGCCGATAAACTAAATGAGATAAATGAGTTTAGTACAGAAGGCACGTATAGACACTTACAGTTTGCTGCTTTAAAGGGTGCATCCAGCTGGCATACAGTGAGCTTCGGGATGTTCTAGCCGCTTGCTACAACTGGACCCCCACAGGTATGGCGAAAAACTGTATTTGTGGCGACAATCAAACATGACACATGATCTATCCTGTAAAGGGGTGCCCTGCCTATTATCCAACACTACGAGATTCGCGACATAGTGGCTGACACATTGACAATTGTATGCAATGGAGTGGGACTTGAACCTCAGCTGGAACCGGTACCCGAATCAATATCTTTCCAACGTGTCTCAGCTACAAGACCAGATGCATGCCCGGATATCGTATGTTGCGGCCTGTTTGGCGGCAGTATGGAGCGAACGTTTTTGACTTGTGTATTTTTAACAGCAATGCTCTATCATACCAGTCAAAACCGTATCATCTTGCTTCGAGTATCACGAGACGCGAAAACGCAACAAATATGAAGAGCGAATATAGTAAATGGACCACAGTACATTCTGTCCGATAGTTATAGCCGCGACTGGTGGGATCGGACCATCAGCAGATGCCATGATCAAGATGATTGCGCAGAACCTAATCGAAAAAAGGATGCCTTATACGCAGATTATGTCGCCTGGTTGCGAACGAAAATAAGCATCTCTCTTGCTAGGGCAATCTTCATGTGTTTGTGAGCTCCCCGATCCGCGCGACATTTACCTATTGTAACATCTGAGGACGCCCAAGTTCAAATACGGATTACGCGGAACGCTATGTCGATCACCTAAAGAGACTTGCTTTAGAAATGAGCTATTTAAGTCATTGACATATCGATTGCGAAATTAGCTGATATTAATGACTGTTGCTCGCTAGGAGACGTTTGTAACATTGTATTTTGATTTTTGCTTTGACTAATAACTATCTTCTCATTATAATGACCTAATAGTCATGTAATTATTATTAGGAAATTCTCTGTAAGCACACTTCAAAACCACAAGATCGCGTATTTGAAAGACATAGGGGCACCCGATGATGAAGCGGGATCGATATCTAACTGCTATCATCATTTTATTCTATGATGAAAGTTAGCTATAAAAATTCCAATTTCTATAAAAATTCTATTCACGCTCTCCTTTGATCAGTTAATAATTTTTATAAGTGAATAACATATTTATAATACAATATTGCTTATATTAATATAATTATAATAATGGGTAATATTATCATCAGTTATTATTCGATCACTTATTATTAAGTGATAAGTGATTATTAGGCATTAAGTTAAAATAAGGTAAATATATCTGTGAGTTTTATATGTAATAAAGTATGTCAAATGTCAAAACTTTATAGTGAGCAAAAACACTTTGAAAATCGGTGGTAAATATTATTTTAAATATATTTGTAAATTATTATTAAATGTAGATTATAATGTAGTAGCAAAGAGTTATTGAAGATAAAATAAGAAAATAATAAATGTATTACTGCAAATGAATGTACTGCATTGCGTACGCATTCGATTCATTCGTATTCTTGATACTGTCACGCTTAATAATTATATATTATTAATAATAAGTTTTTTTAATATTATTTTACATTGACTGAGTATCTCGCAAACGGGCTGCAATTTTGAAAATTTATTAATCTATTAGTCATACTGTTCGACGTGGGTTTTTAACAGTAGACCCGCAAAATATCACTGTCATCGATACGGCCCCAGCAATTAGTATACCGATGTCGGATCTGAGTTCTTAAATTATTAATAATTAATAATTATAATTATTTATTGTATAAGTATTAATTATTGAATGCTAATCGTATTAACATTAAATATTATTATCATTTTTAATGATAACATTAAAATCCGTTCATTCATTTAGGAATCGTTAAATTTCACTTGTAAATGCCAAGAAAATTACAGTGGTCGTTTGTGTGAAAACCAGAAACTATCGTGTACAAATTTACGTTGCGAGGAAAACGAAATATGCGTTAGCCTATATGCTGATCGAAGTGTTTGCAAATGCAAGCCTGGATATGCAGGTATAATGTATTTCAAGTGGTGCATTCTAAATTGTTAATTTTGTGCTTCACAACACAAAAGCTTATTCTCTTTAATTCAGTAAAATAAATCTATAAAATGGATGAAAAATAAATTATTAAACAGGAAAACATTTAAATAATTTAAAATACACAATTACTCCTATACAAAGTTGGTAAAGAAACCTTGGTTTATCACATATATTCTATATCACCTATATCACCTGTATTCTAAAATATAATCTTTTAATCTTTTAATAATAAAATATAAAGACATTTTGGGCATTGTTTCAATTTATTTTTTAATTGATTTAAATAATTTACTTATTGTACATTATTAAAAACACATAATAAAGACAATTTAGTTTAAATAAAAACTAAATAACGTTAATTAAGTTTTTAGTTAATTTTTTAGAATTTTTTAATTCAAAAATTCAAAAATTTCTAATAAATTTGTTTTTATTGTATAAAATAATCGAATAATTGAATAATTTATTTAATAATAATTTTAATAAGTATTTGCTAAATAGGCAAAATATTTTCGTTGACTAAATATTGTGGACACTAAAAGACAAAAAAAAACATAAAAAACTCCTGTAACATAATTGTTATATTAAATTTATATTTATTTAGTATTAAGTACATTAATATTAAAAATATTACATTATAGTAATACATTAATATATTATGATATGATGTTATATATAGAAAAGACATTATATAAACACTTTAATAAATTAAATATTGGTTCAGAAATGATATGTTCACGTGAAATTATAAACATTTAATTTATTATAAACGTTTTCCCAACTATAATATTTAATATATAATATTTGTATTACTATAATATATTATATTACCATATTACTTTAATATGGTAATATAATATATAAAATATGTATCATATATTATAGCATTTATTATATAGTATGCTATATTATATATTATTATATGTATATGTTATACCATGATATTATAGTATTATATTATATCTTATAATTGTAAGATAATTATAATTGTATTATAATTGTATATCTTATAATTGCATCAATTTGTAAGAATATAACAATTTATAAATAAAAAATAATTTTGAAAATCATTTCTTAAGAAGAAAAGGGTTTTTTAAGTTGCAAATCTTTAACATTTCTTATGTTGAAAGAATTACTTGTACCACAAAAGTAATTTCTTTATGGTTTTAATCTTTTGAAAAGTAATCTTCTCATTGATATTTATAAATTTCATAAAATGATTCCTAGATGTTAGTGCTGTTATTGAATTGCTTCAGTTACATTCAGTGTAAGCCGTAACTAAAATTAATTAAACAATTAGGGAGCCCGTGCAAATTGAAGGATACTTGTGCAGGTGTGAAGTGTCTTAATAACGGACTTTGCATTCCATTTTCAGACGGAACGTACTATTGCAAGTGTAAAGACTGCTTTATTGGTCGTCACTGTGAAACTGTAAAACGATGCCAATATGCATATATAATTGTAAATGTAATTTAGCCTTATGCCGATTATCCGCTATATTCAGATAGATTTGATGATATTTTGGAAGCAGGTATTTAGTATAAATCCACTTTTAAATCATTAATAATTGTAATATATTGAATTTAAAAATATATTTTTGATTAACTTCTAAATCGTTGAACGCTCTTTAACGCGTTACATGCCATTAAAATAATACAATATATCATAAAAATGAGATTTTATCATATTTGTATCATAAAAATGTCATTTTTTATGATACAAATATCATAAAAAATGTAAAATTTCGCAGTCATTTAGGACTGCGAAAGTCCTAAACATTCTTGATATTCTTTATATTCCAATATAAATCATGAATTTCTCGCTGAATCCATGACTAATTTTTTATCATTGAGAATTTTTTATTATTATTATATCAATTGTTATACCACAAGGAACAAATTTGGCCATAATTTTAGATCTATTTCTAGATATAAGATATATATCCATTTCTAGATATATATTATAATATTTATTATTTATAAATATAATATTAATAAATAATATTTATTATTTATTAATATTTAATAATATTAATATTTAATAATATTAATATTTAATAATATTATTATATTCTATAATATATATGATATATATCATGATATCTATTTCTATAATTTTTGATCACTTTTACGTTTAATCAATAAGTTATAAGACTATTTGAAACCACAGTACTGACCAAGGTATGCCATAAAGCCGTTAGGGCGATCTGAGTGGATCCTGTTGTGGAATAACGTTTTGTTTGTTGCTTGATTTGTTCATATTGTTTCTATAAAATTTAAATTCGGACAATAAAATTTTAAGGTGAAATTTTTTAATTAAAGCTTTGAGCAAATATGATTTATGAATTCTAAAATTTTGAAAAATTAATACGAAATTAATTATGTAATATTAATTAATAAATACGAAATTAATCAATAAGTCACCGTAAAATATATTTGCGTATATACTCGAACATTGTTTCTCCTGATAACATGCAATCTTTATTATGAAACATTGTATGTTATTTATTAGTCTATTCATAAAAAGAATAATCCGATGCAACGTTTGTTTATTTATAGTCAATTTATAAAAAATTGATTTTGTGATGTTATAAATAATAATAATTGTATCGTAAGTAATACGACAAACAAATGTTTTTCATTAAATATTAATAATAATTGTAACTGCAGTACCGCAGGTGTAGTGTATCTAATACAATGCACATGTGGATTGCAATATATAGGAAAAACATATCAAATGTTAAAAACTAGGTTTAGGCAACACATATATAATATACAGCATAATAGTCAAACTATATTTCATAAACATATGAGATTAATAGGACATGATATTAAAAACTGTAAATTATTTATTTTAGAACATATTATCGAAGAAAACATTTCAATATTAAATCAAAAACTATTAGAAAAAGAAGATTTTTGGATTAAAACGCTTAATTCTATGTACCCATTAGGATTGAATGACGTGGTACAAGGAATTGACAGAAGTAGTATAATACATAATAAACAACTATATTATAATAATCCGGTTAAACGCAAACCAAGAAGTCATGGTGATAAAAGGAATAGGAAAAATAGAGTTAAAAATATTAAAAAAGATATGTATATAAATGAACAATTAGAAATATTAAAACAACTTTTAAGTGATAATAAGCTAAAAGATCTTTATGTAAATATAAGAAGTTTTTCTAAAGATATCATATGTTCAATAAATCAAAAATTAATTAACGACTATGATAGGCTAAGTTGTATAATAGACAGTTATTGTAATACAAAATACTATAATCGTACACTAAATGTAAATAATATCAATAAAAAATATACATTAACCATAAACTTCATTAATAAATGTATAGATAACATAAATATAGCCGGACTTTTAAATAATTCTAAAAGTAAAGAAATAATAGGGTCAGATTTAAGTAAATATATTCCTAAAATAAGGTATAAACTCCTACCATCATTAGGACGAAAAATTTGTAATTATAATAAAGAATTAAAATCAATATGTAACGATAATATTAGAAACATAATGGAAACATAATGCAATTGTAAAAGTCTTAGTTTTGATAAAATAAATGAACATATATGTACCCATAATCTAGAATTAATTGAGAATTGTGAATTAAGAAAGCTGCTATCAAAAGGGTATAAATATAGATTAAATAACAACAACGACAAAAATAAAATTTACAGTTCGTTATATAATAACTTAAATGATTACTTTAGTAAGCTGATTAATAGTGAAAGCTCGAATATATCTAAGATAAACATTTGGAAAGATTATATATTTGATAAAATTAAAAATAAAATGAAAATAACAAACAATTATAAAAGGAAAGATAAAATTAATAAAGATATGTATAAAGAACTTACTAAATTAAAGGATAACTATATAATAAACAACTATTGATAAAGCTAGTAATAACTTTGTCTTCATATGCAAAAAGCTTTATTATGATATACTAATGAAAGAGGTTAATTCTAATGATTTAAATGTAAATCCAACATATGAACGTAGTGAGTTGAGTTTAGAAACAATTATTACAAGTCACTGTTCTATAATGGATAAAAAGGGTATAAAGGTTGAATTAGATAATAAAACTATACCTATATTATATTGGAATCCAAAATTACATAAAAATCCAATAAAACCTAGGTTCATATGTAGTGCGTTTAAATGTACATTAAAACCACTTTCTGTCTATATGAATAAAATACTTAAAGTAATTAAAGCACATTTTAAAAAATATTGCAAGGTAATCGAAATTAATACTGGTATAAAACACTATTTCAGTATTAATTCTACAAAAGAATTTTTAGAACAGACAAAAGGAATAAATTTTCAAAATATAAATACATACGATTTTAGTACGCTTTATACAAATCTAGATTTAGTAGATATTAAAGAAGCGTTAGTAAAATTAATTAACCTTATATTCGGAAAAAGATATACATATATATGTTATAATAATTATAACGCCTATCTAACAAAAATTAAACCATCAAATAAATATAAATATATGGATAAAATTGAATTAATAGAATCCTTAAATATTTTGATAAATCAAAATTATTTAAAAGTAGGGACATCTATATTTAGACAAGTAAAAGGTGTTCCAATGGGTGGTAATAGTAGCCCAATTATAGCTGACTTGTTTTTAAGCTTTATAGAATATGAATTTGTTCATAACTGTGTAAA
This sequence comes from Pomphorhynchus laevis, assembly GCA_012934845.2. Taxonomy (NCBI): domain Eukaryota; kingdom Metazoa; phylum Acanthocephala; class Palaeacanthocephala; order Echinorhynchida; family Pomphorhynchidae; genus Pomphorhynchus; species Pomphorhynchus laevis. The sequence goes on along the minus strand of WNNJ02001487.1, from coordinate 214,833 downwards.
AACTAAATCTAAACAATATAAATATATGAAATATATGTTTCGATACATTGATGATATATGTGTATTTAATTCTAATAATTTTTATTCAATTAGTGAACACATTTATCCAGAAAGCCTTATTCTTAACAAAACCAATATTAATGATAAAGAAGGTGTATATCTAGATATGAACATTAAATTAACATTAACTAAAACTACTATTAATTTATATCGTAAAGATGACATATTTAAATTTACAAGAAACATATTTTTGCATGAGCATTCATGCATACCATATAATATAAAATATAATACATTAAATAATGAAATTTTAAGAATTGCAACAATATGTAATGATATTGGCTTTCTTCAAAATCATTTAAATAATTTAATAGATACATATTTTAAACTAGGTTACTATAAAAATAACATCAAGCAGAAAATAGTAAAATATATAAATCAACACAATAATATAAAGAATAAATTTAAACTCTTAAGTGGCAAATTTTTATGGATAAATAATAAATAATATACTTTGCATTAGAATAAGATACTAGATAGTTTTATCAGAGGAAATACATCATTAGCATGTATTTGGCCCCGCTGCTATGTTGGGTAGAGGAGCTAGAGGCCGAAACCTGATAGCATATCAGTTCCTCCTGATGACCTCTAATTCTTATTCTGATACAACGTCTGTTATTTATTAGTCAATTCATAAAAATGACGTTTATTTTAAATTTTATTTTTTATTTTTATTTTTTTAACTTGATTTAAATTATAGAAAATCTAAAAACAATTATTTATTTTATTATTTAATTATTAAATTTTGATTTAGCATTATGATGTTTTGTTTATTTTATAATTATATAACAATACGTAGACTCAGTTAGCTGATTTAATTATTTTAAATTTTAAATTTATTTATACTTTATATAAATTATATAAAATCTATTTATCTAATTATTACAATCAATTATTACTAATTAATTATCTAATAATTAATAATTAATTAATTCAATTAATTAAGTATACAATTCATAAACTGTGAAAATAAAAACATAAGTTGATTTTATAAATATGACCAGATAAAGTTCTAATGACAACCTTAAAGAATCTCGTTTAAATTATATTAAATTGTTTTTTGAATCTAAATATTAGTGCCGCCAATAACTGCCTTCCTGTCGTTCTAATAAATTTTAAGAACCTAGTTTTTTCAGATCAACTGCAATTATTTCTTTAACATATTGTCAATATGTAACACAGTAAACCACTAAGTTATTAAGCTATTAGTCAATTAATACTAAGGATGCCTCTATATTGAAACTTCATGGTTTCTGTATATTTGTCTTGGGGTGTTTATAAGATTTGTCTTGATTTAAGCACAATACCGAAAGGTAACGAGGTATAATAATTTGTCCCATTTCTAATTTTAACCTTTTATATATGGTATTAATTTTAACTTTTTTATATAGTATTTATTTTACCTTTATATAAATTATATAAAATATTATATAATTATTAATTATTATTTATTATTATTTATATTTATTTAATTATTTATTTTAAATTATTTGAATTTTATTTAGCATTATTTTATTTATAAATAATATAAAATACGTAGACTCACTCAGCTGAACCGATTTGGTGTCTCCGTCAGTCAATATTACATGTTACATATGCTTACATATTATATATGTTATATGTATAACATATAAGGATCTGCTATATTTTGGTCTGTGTAAACATACCTAAATCTGTTAACACAGTAGTTCATCCTAATGACGTCTAGTCTATATTCTTATATATCGTCTTCCTAGAATAAAAATTCTTATGTAAATTCTTATAAGAATTTGCTAAGTAAATTCTTATAAGTAACTTTGTTATAAAAAGAAGTAATTACTTATTTAAATTCTGCGAATTTTTCAGACAACTGGAGATTTATTAATAACCATATTTTTAAATTTATTATAAAATATAAATTTAAACTCTTATATGATTTTTTTTGATGGATAGTAAATAATATTATCAATTAGAATAAAATATTACACTAAATAATCAAATTTAGAAGAAATACGTCATATCGTGGTGTATTTAGCTCGCTGCGATGTTGGGTCGAGGAATAGAAGACGATTCATAAACATTGATTTTTATATTGGATATCCATTTAAATTTAAACTTTTTAATTAAATAAAATCTTAATAATTATTTATAATTATTAAATTATTTACAATTTTACTCTGATTAAAGGAATCAGGAAGGCTAAACCGCATAAGCTAACTCTATGCTGTTTCGACTATTAAGTCTCATCAGTAAGGGGCTGCTGAACAACTGGATTAAAGTGCAGCACCCCTAGACAGTTCAATAAATCCTTATAGTACACATCAATATGTACTGGAAAGACTAATTGAGCTGTCTAGAAGGGTGCTACACTCCAATCCAGTTGTTCAGCAGGCCCATACTGATGAGACTTAATAGTCGAAACAGCATAGAGTCAGTTTATGGTGTTTAATCTTCCTGATTCTTTCAATCAGAGTAAAAATTAGCGGCTAATTAGGTCATTTGTTTATTATTTTCTAATTTATATTTCATTATTTTTTATTTATAAATAGTATAATTTACGTAGCATCAGTTAGCCGATATAATTTAATTAAATATTAATGTAATGGTAAGCAATACTTTGCTGCCAGCAAGCAAATTTCTGTTTTGTAATATTTTATTTTGAATTCATAATAATTATTTTTCATTTTAGATAACGAAATAGGTTCATATTCTTGTTCAAGACACAATTGCTTTAATGATGGTGTATGCAACAAAATCGAAGGAGGCGTAACATGTCAATGCCCGCTAGGTATTTTATTTAGTAATCTGATTTTGAGTTATATTGTTCGACAGGATATTATGGTACGCGATGCGAGCTTGACATGAATGAATGTGAGCTTTATCCATGTGAAAACGGTAATTGCGTAAACACTAATGGATCATATTTCTGTTCATGTTATCCTGGATACACAGGTAAACTTTTGCTTTATAATTTTAATCATTGCATATATTCAAAATTAATATTTTAAATTCAAAATTAATATTTTATAATTAATATTTAAGGTGATAAACATAAGTTTGCTTAAATTTAAATCGCTTTTATCGTCACGTTTAATATCCAGCTGACTTTCTGAACTTTATCTAACTTTGTTGTAACAAACACAGATTGACTATTTAAAGATAATTAATTGAGTGTTATTTATTTCCACTAAATAAGTATTATTTCACAAACTCCATTTTTGGATCAGTGTTCTTAATACATTCAAGGTTTTAGTGTAGTGATATAAGCTTATGTGCATATCCAATTTGAGTGACATTCCCCAAAAACGATATAATTCAATATATAGGATAAAGTTAATTCAATATAGGATAGTATTAATTAGTAATTTACCAATTTTGATAAAAATAGTACTAAAATCATCTGATTATAAATATTATAATATTATATTAAAATATATTAAATAAATATTCTGGATATATATTAATATATTAATATATAATCATTTTATATTATATTTTATTTTTTTGGATAGTATTAATTTTTCCGATTGTGGCACGATATTATCCTCACAGGTATTGATCTTATTTTTGATACAACAGGACGCTACTAATCAGTCTGGGTGGGTCTCATCAGCTGCTGACCCAGACCTACATTTCACGTTTCGACCCTTATTATCTGCATTCTCCGTTGACTGATGCTGATCGGATTTGAACTCAGGACGTCTGTATCGTGATTCAACGCAACATCCACTAAGCTGGCTGCTCCAGTGGTGTATATATACATTTCTGTATATTACTTTTGGTAGGGGATCGTATTCTAACGATCTATTAGAAACCTACCCGATGTGTGTGATCCGCTAGCCGGATCACCCGTATTTCATGCTACCACTTGCATTGATAGTTTTTAATTGTATTTGATTGCATTTGTGAGCTGAAATTTTTCCGATTGTGGCACGATATTATCCTCACAGGTATTGATCTTATTTTTGATACAACAGGACGCTACTAATCAGTCTGGGTGGGTCTCATCAGCTGCTGACCCAGACCTACATTTAACGTTTCGACCCTTATTATCTGCATTCTCCGTTGACCGATGCTGATCGAATTTGAACTCAAGACGTCTGTATCGTGATTCAACGCAACATCCACTAAGCTGGCTGCTCCAGTGGTGTAGATATACATTTCTGTATATTACTTTTGGTAGGGGATCGTATTCTAACGATCTATTAGAAACCTACCCGATGTGTGTGATCCGCTAGCCGGATCACCTGTATTTCATGCTGCCACTTGCATTGATAGTTTTTAATTGTATTTGATTGCATCTGTGAGCTGAAATTTTTCCGACTATATATATATATATCCTAAAGAGCCCAAACGAATGAACAGTAGTATTTATCCTATTGTCTTGTATCTTATTATCTAATTTGATTAGATAATATTAAGTTAAGTAATTAGCAAATAAATATAATACCATAGTTTTTCAATTTAAAATATTTATAATAATTAAATTATTAAGTAAATACAAATTTTGATAACTAAAAGTTATTTCACAATATTATTGATAGTATTAGTAATTGATAAAATGATTAGTAAAAAGCTATCTTAAATTGTTTTGTACCCTTTGAAGGCAAACTTTGTCAACATCGTATAAACTATTGTTCACCAGCTACTTGTTTCAATGGAGGTCAATGTTACAGTTCAAATGAAGGACGACACTGCATTTGTAAGCCAGGATTTTACGGTATGTTCAACAATTTATATGAATTTTGCATAACTATTACTTGTAATTTCTAATATTAAATACCAAAGTAATCAGCTTCATTCAATTGACGACTATAATGTATTTTCTTGCTTTAAAATAAAATTTAGATACAGGAATTGTGCAAAATATTTTTGCAAAATATCGCAAAGTTGTCAAATATATAAAAATTTTATTTAATTAACTATTATTCGTTTTTAAAAAGAATAAAAGCATTATATTATAAAATTGACATTCAAAATGTCACTAGAAATTTGAAGTTCGCTAATATCCTAATTTCAAAGCATGATTCAATTTTAAATTGTCAAAAGAAACATTTAGTTTGTATTAAAAATAAGATAACGTTAAACGATAAAAACACAAAAATTTAAACCTATTTTCAATAATTATCAGAAAATATTTTTAAAATATTAGATCATAATATATATTCATTTAAATATTAAATATATTAAAATATTATTACCTCTCATTGTAGATAAATTTTACGAATTAAATAAAAAAATACGGAATGATATTTTATTTGTTGATTATAATATTATACATAATTGTAGTATCAATTATAAAAACGTTATATTATAATTATAAAGTTATTATAATTATAATATAATGTAATTTCAATATCTTTTCCTTAATTTGTAATCTTTGTGACTTCCATTTTTCTGTATTTGCAGGTGATCGGTGCGAATGGACTCAATTTGATATGATAAACAGCACTGATGATACAACCACGACATTGGGGCATTATTGTAGTATTCTTGATTTTTATATTTCGTGAACTATTTTAGCAATGCGAATAAAAACTGGTTAAACTTAGCTGCAGATAGCGAAAGAAAATCATCAAAGGTATAAAGTAGTTACTCGAAATTTTGTTTTACATTTAAAACAACCCCACAAACGTTTCGACTATATTGAAGTTGAATAATTGATTGCATTTGAAAGTGTATTAAAAAGTTAATACATCCATAAATTAAAAATTATCATAGCAGAAGAGCGGCAAAGGGGATCAGATCCCTCCAGCCTATACCAGTGCGCCGCCTTCCGTTTAAATCATTCAGGATCTCTCAAAACCTGAGGGTCCAGTCGAGGTGTACTATGGTAAGTAATCTCGAGCTGAGGAGTTTAAAAAACTTTCGTCTTTGCTCTGGAGACGTCTTCTGGAAAAGAAGACTAATCCCGGGATTGCCCAGGTGCACCATAGGTGCACCTTAACACCTTCTCTGAATGACATATGGTGGGCTCGTTTCAGGGCACATCTAGCTCTCTTCGGGACTTTGAATTTAATCAAGTATGGTCAGGTCGACCGTTATCATAATGGTTCACCCCGGGTATTTTACTCGATTTGCAAAGATAAGGGTGGTTGATTGTTCAATATGAAAGAGAGCTGATATTGCTAGTCTCTTTACTTTTTTCCTTGTCGCAGTAGCGCCATTAAAGGCAATCCCCTGCGATTTTGCGGATTTAAGAATAAGATTGTAAGATGGTAATTGGTCATTTAATATTTAAAAGAAGCGGCTAATGTCAAATACGACATCTTTGTACCTGCGTTCAGATAACAAGGCTGTTGTATCATAAGCATAAACCACTAGATGTTGGTCGATTTTAAATGCCTTAAAGAGTACTATAGAAGCAACGAGGTATAAGATAGGAGAAAGTGGGGGAACAATGAGGCACACCTGTAATGGGGTAGAACTGACTTGCCTTAGGGTGGACTTCATCCAAGAATCGCTTCGTATACAGCAATATCTCCACTCTGTTAACAATTCTAGCAGGCAACCCAAGGGACCTGAGAGAAGAGATAATAAAGGGAATAGAGATGGGGTCAAATGCAGCAGAAAAGTCAATAAAGACAGCCATAGCAAGCTGATGACTGTTCTATCGACAAAACTGATGCACTTCACCTATTGCTGAATTAACCGAGCGACTTTGTACAAACGTATGAAAGCCTTGAGGGATTAACTTATGCTTACTTCGATGATTATACGCGTAAGCGCTTTGTCGTAGACGAAGGTGAGAGAGTTTTGAATCGAAATGGGCCACAGGTCTTCAGCGCATGAAATCGATTTATTTTTAGGAAAAATATTATCTGGCTAATTTTGATGCCAGCAACATCGGAGGGGGAGACTAGTATCAGCGTAATAAAACCACTTTCTTCTGACTGTCTGTCAAAAGCTGACAGATCGGAGTAAAGGATGGCGCATGGAAGCTGAAGGTGTTCGGAAGTAGCGCTAAGGAGCTAAGGATATATATAACAGATAAGTCCCTGCTCCTGAATTCATCCCAAGGCGGGATTGGTCGGGAAGATTGAGTGGCTCTATAATTATGTAGGGATAGTGATTTTTCCGAAACTTTATCAAGGCCTATACTACCGATCTAATCCAAGGATCCAAGGCTCTATCGTTCCAGCAGACAAACTTCTCCTTCTTGAATATCTTCATAAAGGAATACGGAGAGAGGGTAAGACGAGCAATGCTCACCCTATCCTTACTCAGCTGAAACATGTATTAAGAGCTCGAGCATTCTTTTGAGAGGGCCTGTCTGACGTAAACTGATAGATTCAGGGAGGTGTAGCATTTTTGATAGGACCTTTAGTTTTGTTGGAGTGGGATTGTTTATACGAATTTTATAGGTAGTCGAAAGGATCGCGGTAGATTGCGATGATAGGTAGGAATTGAATCGGGTCAGTCTCGCATTACCTACTACAGGGAGAGTTGGATAGCCGCTTGGAAGCGACCACTTTGATAGGATCAAAGTGGAACTTTCTTCCTCAGCAATGTATCTTACTCTATAGTCAACAAAGTAGGTCGTGTGAGGTTGACAACTATAGGCGCGACTGCTCAATACAGAAGGGCTTTAACAGCCACTTCACATGTAGTAGTATGTCAAGGAGAAAATTCGTTTTTGTGCAATGAAAGGTGGGGAAGGTGGTTTATGAATAGGATATTCGTTCCTTGTTCTGCGAAGTGTTGCATTATCCAACGACCAGTTCTGTAGTTGAAGTCACAAATAACATGTCATAGCCGCTGCATAATATACGATCCAGAGGTTACAAGAATGGACTGGACAAGAATAGTTTAGTCAGAGAGATGATCTTAATGAGCTATCCACTCGGGTTAAAATGCCTGGAAATTAAGAAGACTGGGTATGATAATATACGGAGTTATGTGGGAGGTTATGTGCTTTGGAATAAATTGAGTAATATCCTGGGGATTAGGGATAAATCTAGTTTCCTAAAGTACTATAACATCTGCATTTCGAATATATAAAAGGTTAAGGGCAGGAGTTTCCCCGAATTCTATTGAATGATGTTTAGTGAAACAGTTCAGATTAACTTGATATGCAAAGGTATTAATAGAAGAGACAGCGAACACTCTAGTAAGGCCCAGAAGAGAGCAGGTTGCCCTTCCGGATTCCGGCCCTAACGGCGGTATAATGATCACTCCTTGGATGGTGGCTGTTATCATCATCTCCCTAAATGTTCTATACTTCCCTTACTTGTAAATTTTCAAAGATGGAATTTCGCTTGTGGAGTAGCGTCGTTTTGCATATTGCTTAAGTGGGGTTGTTGGAATTATATCAGGCGATAAAATCGCGTCAGCTAGTGTCTTAAAAAAATTCGATGGCCGACATTCTCTCGGCTATTTTAATTTTAATTAAGTTGAACTTCTCGTCAATTGAGAATGAAGGATCATGGGCTACAGCATTCTGGCCACTGAATATAATTTTCTTGCCAGAAGGGATCGAGTGCCTCTTCTGGTATGCTTTGAGAACCGCTCATTTTAGATCAGGTTGGATGGGTTAGTCCTTAGTTTGATCATAGACTGCTGCATTGCAGGGCGATGGGTGCTCTACCTCTCTTGAGGAGCTGAGGCCACAGCATTTCTATCTACTGCAGGATCAACTCCAGTGTCCCCAGCCGTATCAGATATTGCAGGGTGGATATGTAATATTAATTAAGTCAATATGATCAAATTTAAGGTTAAATCCCAAAAAAGGATTGCGTGCTGATCTTGCTAGGAGGATTGCACTCTCCTTAGCGGTGGGTTCCAATACTATGTGTAAGAAGTTATACCCTTTACACTTGATAAATCTTAAGTTATTAATGCCATAGGTTTTTTAAATAGCAATTACGTCTGCCTCGCCGCGTCATATTCGTAATATTCGTAACCTTAATAGTTGACAAAATTGGCATGTACAAAATGGAGGCATTGTGAGTTAAAGTCTCATTAAAAACTTAATATACTCTTTAGCAGGGTCGGAGAGTAAAAGAAATTCTGTAATTAATTGCGGCAACACGGATAGAGTTTAGAATGACTCTATTTTTGAAATTACTACAACTTTTCTTAGAAATTCATCAAAATATTTATTGCTCGCTATGGAAACTGTCGGAGTCCCAGAAACTAGGTTAGCCAGCTTCTTAGCTAATGGAAGCTTGACTATATTATCTATATTTTGATTCAACAAAACGTTACTGATCTTGTTATTGATCATTATACCATAATCTGTAATTGATTTCGTTGAAAACTTAGAGTTTTTGATGGAAATAGATCAGTCGTTTGAAGCACGGCAAGCGTTGTTAATTTACATTTTTTACCGAAATTGGAATTCCGAAGAAAAATCAAAAACTTGTCATAGATCCTTTTTCCTTTTCTGTTCAGTCTTCTATCATTATGGCCTCATGTCCGGTGGGATCTGAGCCCTGAGAGGTGGACAATTGCTGGCGCCACTGCTCCGTGCAGAGGGGTTTTAACAACCACTTCAAGTGAAGCAGTAAAATATCAAGGATATAATTTGTTGATGTGCAATGAAAGGTAAGGGGTGAAGGTTTGTGAATAAGATAACCGTTCCTAGCTCTGCGAAGTGCTGCATTGATCGAACGACCAGTTCTGTCGTTGAAATCTCCAAGTATCATGTCATAGCAGCTGTCGATAATACTATCCAGGAGGTCACGGTTCTTGTATATCTCCCCTGGACGGATGTAGACATTGGCTAAACTGAGGCGTTTAACGTTCTTACAAAGTGAAACTACTAAACAAGACTGAAAATGAATAGTTTAATATGAGGGACGATCTTAAGGAGCATTTAACTAGGGTTAAAAGACCTTGAGATGAAGAGGAGTGAGGTGAATTTATGTTAGGAGTATAAAGTTAACAAATGTGCTTAGGGATGAAAATGTCCTAAGGGAGACGGATAGACCGCGTCTCCTGAAGGACTATAACATCTGCATATATACCGGATAAACGTCTAAGTGCAGAAGACCCTCCTGAATTCCACTGAAGGATTTTCAGTGAAAAAGGCTCACGAGTATTCTGCATTGTTATGGAATAGTTGGGAGTGGGATTGCCGACCTAGTCAGAGCCAGGGACGGAAAGGTTCACCTTTCCGCCACTAGCGCCGTCCAAGGTGGGTACTTGCCCACAGGCAGCATCTTCGTTTTCTCAAGCGGCTACTCTCTTCTCCTTTAGCATCTTTCCCAACTTGATGAGGGGGTTGGGACGCGCCGAAGCCCCCTCTTCTTTGACTCAGATACAGCAAATTTGCTTTGGTACGAATCGAGTAATTTCATGGGAGAGACGTATAGACCTCGTCTCCTGGAGGACTATAGCATCTGCATCTCTACCAGGTAGAAGGTAGAGATGGGCTTCTGCCCTTAGATCTACCAGATCTAAGGGCATAAACTCCTTCCGACTTCCACTGAAGGATATTCAGTTAAAAAGGCTCACGAGTACTCTGCATTGTGCTATGTTAGCTAGGTAGGATTGCTTCATCCCTAGACAGAGCTAGGGGAGGAAGGTTGCCCATCCTCCAACAACTCCGTCTTGGGTTGGTACTTGCCTACGGGTAGTGTCTTCATTTCCTGATAAGGAGGCATTTCCTGCTTTGGACTTAATTAGCTTGCCTACCTTTAGTGGAGGCACGGTATTGGCCGAAGCCCCACCCCGCTTTTCTTAGATTCAGGTACAGTGGCAGTAGGAATCACTGGATTAGCAAATAACAGGGAAAAATGACTCGAAAAAAGCTGTTTCATTTGTCTGAATATTTACTGTTTATGTGAGTCTAGTAGATGAAAGATACCCTTGTCGGACATTCTACTGCAGGAGTCGGCATAACTTACCGGAGATTTTGTATTTTTAGAGCATCACTTAAGACTGTAGGCCTTGAAGGCCTCACACCTTATCGACCATGATGGATGTGACAGAACGAACCCTTGTCAAGGGAATGTTCGTTCCCTTGACAGAACGAACATTCGACACTCTAAACAACGCTTTTGAAAATTGTCAATATCAGATTGCTCCAAGTGTGGAGGCAGGCTTATAGTCATTTGCCAATTCGGGGGGAGGCAAACCAAACTTTAATTTCTGATTCATAATATCTGACCAGAATAAATAGAATTCTGTTATGATATTGTTTAACAAAACTTCGAAGGAATAAATCATAGAGTGTGTGCCATTCAAAAGACAGTTAATTTAATGGTAACTAAATTTTTCAGCTTAGGTTTGTGGGGAAGTAACCCCTTGTCATCGTTATTATTGGTTAACAAAACACTAATTTTAGAAGCTGAAGTATTCGAAATTTCCTCGGAAATACATGTGAACTGCTCCAATCTTGCTGAATTCTGGTCCAAATTTGCTGACAATTGTGAAATCTTTGATTGCTCCACTCACTTTTACATTGTGTATTTTTGATGATGCATTCCATCAAATGTTATATTTTGATTATACAACATTCGGTTAATTAATGAATTTACAACCTTATATACCGGTTGTGCCATTTCATTTCTAGTGTCAAATTTAAATTGGTAAAAAAAATTTATACTAAATTTGCATTGATACATAATAGACAAATTGACTTTATTCCCTGAATATTATTTCATAATGAATATTATTTCTTATGTTATTCCTTATAAGTTATTTCATTATTTTATTTCATTATTATTTCATTCCTGAATATAATTTTATATATGCAAAATGATTACGCAGTTAGAAATATGAACAAATTTCTTGATTTAAATACAATCATTGGACGCTAAATATTTTATGGTCTGAGAAAATCGACTAAAATCAAAATTCACTGAATTGTGAATTCTAGAAAAAGCAAAATTCCATAATTAGCAATTTAACTTAATCAAATCTTTTAGATTATCGATTTTACAGAGCAACAAAGAGATTGCAATTATTAAGGTAGCTTCAGTCACTTAATTTTAAAAATAATTTATCTTAAAAATAATTAATAATTGAATTTTAAGGCTTAAAATTTAAAGATAAAATTGTAATCATAAGTTTATACTCTTCAATAAGATACTTGTAGCCTTACAAACATATGCTAACAAACAAATTGTATCTCAAATATCTGCAACTTTTTGCTTTTAATGCTTTCCTGGTGTTTACCTACAGCTAGTGACAATCCGTAGATCGTGATCTGTGAATTGTGTTTTGTTTTTAAAGAAATTACAAATTTCATTATCACAATCTTATTTTAACATTCATTTACTTATCGAATTGCATTTATTTTCATTATCGTGAATCTAAAGCTTGTTCTTTATTTGAATTCTAAAGTCAGTACTACGAAGAATTGAATTGATTTCACCAAGGTTTGAACCCGAAATGGTTGACAAGATAGCGAATATGAAATGTTATCGATCTGCCGTAGCTATGCTTACTTTGACTGAAATTGATACCATTAATTATAGTACACTGATTAGTATGTACAATGTGTCTGGGAATAATAACACTAGCAAAAAAGACCTTATAATCCCATTGGTACATGACCTTCGTCAACTGTCATGTTTCATATTCTTAAGAGATAAATATTGGAAATCACCAAGGCAAATTCTCACAATTAACAAACAAATCGATGTATATATTAATAAAGACAACGAATTCGGGCTTAATTTAACTGCCATAAAGAACGACGGTGACAGCATACTTAATTCATTTATTAATATCGACGGATCAGTACCTGTGAACAAGTTTTACAATTTTAAGATCAAGTTTAGATCGTTTAGAATAATGGAGATTCATTTTCTTGGACAAATGATGATGATGTCTTTGAGTACATCAAATTCAATAACTAATAATTTTATAACTTTGACCTATGATGATCTAATCCGGGACGTGGTCTTAACATATGTCAATGACAGAGAACCAATTTTAATCACAAATTATGATCCTCAAAACGACAGCAGTGGCAGCATTAACTCCGATCTATTAACAAACAGGTATTTAGTCAAATAATGTGTCAATGTAGAAAATGAATATATAATATCATAAGATGCTCATTGCCTCAACAATTGATTGAAAAAATAGCGGGACAATCAAAATTTTATTTTTAGCAAAATCGAACATATGTATTCAATTTTTCAAACACACTGTGTCATCATCAGGAATTGTTCCGGTAGCTGTTAAACTTTGCATTTTTATAACATTTCAGGAAATAACAGCTACACATTGGTTAGTTCAAAGAACAAAATAATACATTGAGCAGAAACAAGTATGCATTACTATCAAAAAAATAAAAAACAATTAGTAATTCACAAGAAGTTTATTGTAATCAAAAGAGAACATATAATACAAACTAAACAATTAAACATTAAAGAATTGAAATTTCAGAGACAATAAAACCAACTGCAAACAAATTTAAATTAGATCAAAATAAGATATCATAACAACCATAATACAAAGAAGACAATCACTGAAAAAAAATATATATCAATGTAAGCATAGATCATACCTGCAATGTCGCTCTTTAAACATTTCTGTCCATAGGATTTAATCAATAGTGACTCTGAGGCAATCCTAGATTTTAGATGAATTGAACCAACTCAATATTTGCCGAGTCAATATCTGGACAGTGACCAGTCTTTCTAACATGGTGTGCAACGACACATTTAACTATTCGCACCAGGGTGTGAGCAGGTGCGTGTTTAAGAAGCCTCTCTCTTTTTGGGTGTCGACGAGTTTGTCCAACATATAATTCTTCAAACGAGGAGCAAAGAATGCTGTAAACTTCGCCAGATTCCTTTATGTTTTGTGCTTTAATAAACCGGATAATTTACTGTTGGATTTTGAGTAGCTAGTAATACTGAATTTACAATCATGTATTCATTGAATGAGTATATTGAGCAAACATTTGTCGCTGAACTCAGGTATCGATACAAAATGTCCAATGAACTAGCATCTACAGGTAAGCTGTCGATTTTTACAAAGCACAGATTTGCGCATTATATCAATAACATCAAATGGGTATCCACTTTTTATATACAAAGGAGCAACGTTTTTTACATTTATACTACAAAATATGTAGACAGTGACGATATTTATTATTTCAATTTTATTATCAATAACTTTCGTTGTTATCTTTTTTAATGTAAATCGAATTAAAAACATAAAATAATTGACTCTATGTCAATTCAACTTAAGTTTACAATTTTAACTGAGTACATTCGTTTGTGCAGTGATAGTCACACCTGCCTTACAATCACTAGCCCCGCAGTTCGAACCTGGACAAATGCATGTTATGTTGTATCTCGCCTTATGCTTTGTATTTTCAGTCAGCAGCGAAAGTGTCATGAAGACTATAGAAGATAATAAAAACAAAATCCTATAGAAAACCTTTAATAAAAATTTTATAGTTTTTATTTTATATTTGGTTGATATAATTAATTTGTTTTAGTACCAACAAAGAAGAACTATCATATATTTTATTTGATAATTTTTTGCCAGGTAATTAAGCTCTTTTTAAAATTGAATTGATTTTTAATCCAAATTTAGATATTGATTTGCACCTTAAACCAATGCAAAAGAACTTAGAAATGTCTGATAATTTGATTATATGGGATAACAACTCACTAATAAACTACAAGTTTTCAAGAGATTCTGAAGGATTTCTATCTTTGCAGCGTCTTATAGATATGGATTTTTTGAATTCATCAAATGTACTGATTGACTTGGATCTTACGAGATGCGTCATGCTCAATTCTAATAATCTGAAACACTTTGTTGATAAATGCATGTATGCACTATTTGCGCATTGGATAAAATCTCAATCATCTAGAGCTTCCGAATCGATTCTGAACGATATTCATCAATGTCACAACCTAAATATGTCCGGCCCCATTGAAATAAAAACAATTTATCTTAAAGAAACTACACCGTGAGTAAACGCTGTTTTCAAATATTTTATTTTTTAAATTTAAAAATTTAATTTTTATAAAATTTTTAATTATTTAATTTTTTTAAAAATTTCCAATTTAATTTTATTTAACTTTAATTATAATTTATGTATTAGTTTGCAAAAAACAGGAAATCTAAACTTTAAAAATTTAGACTATTTAACTAGTTATTCAATGTAAATAGATTAAATAGAGTTATAGGCTATTAAACAATAATCTGAGAATTTATTGGAAAAGCCCACCTCAGCCTCTCGGCTTGGGCGAAATACAATCGTATATTGTTCATTTTATTATGAAGCAAGCCGATTGTAAGTATTTATTTTTTAAACTAAGAATATTCAGTCAATTAAATAATAATAGCTTATAGTAAAAATATAATGATGCATTGAAATCGTCTTTTTGGTAGTCGGTTGAATTTCATTTTGTTGAGATATTTCCGGACCTCTTCGACTAACTTGTATTTTAGCTGGCTACATAATAGTTTCAGCTATCAGGTCGCATTACGACTGAAAGCATGCTGTCCAGACAATTCCACGGGGGGGACTCATCAGTGGACGTTCCTGTATCATCGTTGTTTCGTCCCTCAGCATGCACTATATTGACGATACACATGGTGGTCCTCCATCAGATTGAAATGAGTAATTGAAATCGTCTTGTTGGTAGTCGGTTGAATTTCATTTTGTTGAGATATTTCCGGACCTCTTCGACTAACTTGTATTTTAGCTGGCTACATAATAGTTTCAGCTATCAGGTCGCATTACGACTGAAAGCATGCTGTCCAGACAATTCCACGGGGCGGGACTCATCAGTGGACGTTCCTGTATCATCGTTGTTTCGTCCCTCAGCATGCACTATATTGACGATAAATATAGTGGTCTTCCATCAGATTGAAATGATGCATTAAAATCGTCTTGTTCGTAGTCGGTTGAAATTCATTTTGTTAAAGCTATTATGTAGCCAGCTAAAATACAAGTTAGTCGACGAGGTCCGGAAATAGAAGCTATTATGTAGCCAGCTAATATACAAGTTAGTCGAAGAGGTCCGGAAATACACCACAAATGAAATTCAACCGACTACCAGCAAGACTATTTCAATGCATCATTTCAATCTGATGGAGGACCACCATGTATATTGTCAACATAGTGCATGCTGAGGGACGAAACAATGATGATACAGGGACGTCCACTGATAAATCCCGCCCTGTGGAGTTGTCTGGACAACTCCACAGATCAATGGAATACATTTGATTTAGATCAATGAAATAAATTTAATTTAATAAAGTGTACATTATTTGAAAACATCTTAAACAATACATTATTTGATTTAATAAAGATAAATAATTATAAATAATAAATGATTATAAGATGTTTCAATTTATATTTATATCTTAAAATTTAAAATTGAAATTTAAAATAAAAGTCCATTTTTATGAATTGACTAATAATAATATTAAAAAGGAGGAACTGATGAACGCTATAAATTTTTTATATCACAAAATAGTAAAAATGATTCTGAAATTGTTTAAATATTTTATATTATTTTTAGATAACAAATATTTTAATTTTTATCGACGAAAACGTTTTGAAAATTAACAATGCCATATTCTGAAGAAGCAATAAAACATTATATAAAACTTACTGTTCCACATGTCATTAATAATTTGTCAGTAAAACAAATCAGATCAGATAACTTAGTCTACGTATTTTATACGTAGATATATAAATAAAAATAAAGATAAATAATTATATAAGATTTTATACAATTTATATATATAACGATAAAATTTAAAAAATGAATTTTAAAATAAAAGTCTATTTTTATGAATTGCCTAATAAATAACATGCGATGTATCAGATTAAGAATTAGATGTCATCAGGAGGAACTGCTATGCTATCAGATTTCGGCTCCTAATCATTGATCCAACATAGCAGCGCGGTCAAATACGCGCTAATGACGTCGATTTTGTTGATTTAAATATTTTACTATTTTTTGTTTGATGATATCTTTATAATAGCCTAATTTAATCCTATTAAATTATTTTATTTAAATTATTATTTTATTAAATTATTATTATTTTTGAATTTATATATATAATTTCTGACAAATGTCATATTACCGGGAAAGCAAAGTCCACAAGTCAATAATAACATGTCAGTAGAACAAATCAAATCAGCTAACTAAGTCTACGTATTTAATATAATTATAAAATAAACAAAACATAATAATGCTAAATCAAAATTTAATAATTAAATAATAAAATTAATAATTGTTTTTGGATTTTTTATAATTTATAAAAAGTTAAAATAAAAAATTGAAATTTAAAATAAAAGTCATTTTTATGAATTGACTAATAAATAACAGACGTTGTATCAGAATAAGGATTAGAGGTAGTCAGGAGGAACTGCTCAAATACGTGCTAAGTACTCATTTCCACTGATGAAATTTGATTATATAGTATCTTATACAAAGTATAGTATAGTATTATATAGTATCTTAATACAAAGGATATTATTTATTGTACATAATTTTTTCCCTTAATAGTTTAAATTTAGATTTGTATCGTGTAAATTTAATATTTTAATATTAATATTAATTCAATATTTTGTTGATAATATTAGATAATATTTAATAATTTTTTGTTGATAATTTAATATTAAATAAAAATTAAATTTTATTATATTCCACTTTGATAACGACATTCTTTAATTTTTAGAATAATAACTTTCACATTTCTAATATGAAAGCCATCAAAATATAGAACTTTGATTTATTTTTAAATAAAAATATAATAAAATTAATTTAAAAATTATTAATTTTAAAAATTAAATTACTTTAAATTATTACCGACAATTAGATTATTTTATTTTGACAATTCAATTTTAATCGGTCTATTTTTGTTCATATTTTTTATAATTTAATGTAAGCTGTAAGAGGATTACAGATTTTTACCACACTTAGAATGATTTAGTGTTTATGTGTTTATTAAGTTTTTATTTTTTAATCACGGTTTAAGGAGTATTTCATTCGAGTATATAACGAGTTTAAATACTCGGTTTAACGAGTACTTTATTAAATATATTTGTTATGTGTATTTATTTGTGATAAGATTTGAATCATTTTTTATAATAAATAATTTGTAATGCCATAGTGTCATATTTAATTCATTTTTCTTAAAGTTAATTATTTTCTTTGGTAGAGGAAAACTTATTGTCAATTATTGCCATAATAACAATATCTGCAATAATAATGGAAAATGTATTCACGACAAAAATTCAACATTTAAATGCTTATGTGAAGAAGGCTTTATGGGAAAATATTGTGAGTTTCAAGACCCCTGCATTTTCAATCCATGTAGTGGTTATGGATCATGCAGTGCATTTTTCATTGACGGTAAAAAATATCCAATATTCGAGTGTCAATGCGACCAAGGATTCTTTGGTCCGTTTTGCCAGCACAATATTTGTCAACCAAATCCGTGTCAGAATGAAGGGATATGCGATCAGCACGCAGAACAGCTTTGCCATTGTCCTTTGGGAACCGATGGACAATTTTGCGAATACAACTTATGCCAACTTAATCCGTGTTTAAATAACGGTCGCTGTGAAATCGACAGCTCGAACTCGGTGCACTGTAGTTGCAGTGATCAATATACCGGAAAGCATTGTGAAATTCACTTGGAAGAGGATATTTGCATGCGTGGTCAACGACAGTTCAATGATACGCTAATGCAATGTGTCTGTTTACAAGGTATACAATTTAAATAGTTAAGTAACTTTTATAATAAAAAGTCACTATATAAACATTAATTATACTATAATTAAGAAATAATTATAATAATTATTAATAATATAATAAATTATTGATTATTAGTTAATAATTAATTCGAAAACAAGTTATTAAATTCAACAAGAGAGAGGGCGGTTATCAAAGTTCGATCATTTACAATACAAAAATGTACCGCTAGAATTCTGTAACAGCACAAATATCTCGGAATGGCTATATCATCGAGATGGAGCTTTGGGGATCACATTGAAGTTCAGAACTGTAAGTTATCTTTATATGTTCATCGAATTCCGAATCGTTTAGCATTATCGATCGTTATCGTTCAGTGACGCACTCAAATTCTTTGACATTATAATAGAGCTAAAGTTTTGTTATAGACTATCCTTCATATGAATTCACCTAACGGCTAAAAACATGAGCAAACTAGATAGTATCAAATAGCGATCTATTAAAAAGTTTTAGGTGTATCGAAAAAAGTATCGTCATCATATATGCGAGTATTTATTACACTTATAGAAACCATTAGCCGGCTCATTCTATGAGAAAACAGTATTTTTTGAAGAGCCAAATCACATTAGCAAAAATTCAAAAATAAAACTATTTTTATTATTTTTTCTTGGGGAAAAAGCCAACTAATGAGATTACATTCTCTCCGAACACAATTTTTAAAGACTTACAGAAATGCAGCAGCTTTTTAAACATAATAACGCTAAATCGAAATTTAATAATTAAAAAATTAAAATAAATAATTGTTTTTAGATTTTCTATAATTTAAATCAAGTTAAAATAAAAAAAATGAAATTTAAAATAAACGTCATTTTTATGAATTGACTAATAAATAACAGACGTTGTATCAGAATAAGAATTAGAGGTCATCAGGAGGAACTGCTATGCTATCAGCTTTTTTAAGATTTCGATGATGATCCAAATCTTAAATTACAAATTGTGACATTAGATTAACATTTATATTAAAATATTAATATTATTATTTAATAATTAAATAATAAAATTAATAATTGCTTTTAGATTTTCTATAATTTAAATTTTCTATAATTTAAATCAAGTTAAAATAAAAAATGAAATTTAAAATAAATGTCATTTTTATGAATTGACTAATAAATAACAGACGTTGTATCAGAATAAGAATTAGAGGTCATCAGGAGGAACTGCTATGCTATCAGGTTTCGGCCCCTAACTCCTCAACCCAACATAGCAGCGGGGCCAAATACATGCTAATGATGTATTTCCTCTGAAATAACTATCTATTATCTTATTCTAATACAAAGTATATTATTTATTTATAATAAATAATATACTTTGTTTAATATAATAAAATATAATATAAAGTATAATATATTTAATATAATAATATATACTTTGTTTTTATAATAAATAATATACTTTGAAGTTTATATATAGATTTATTAATTTAGAAGTTTATAATGCAAATTTGCCCATAATATTTTGAGTTAAAATCTAAATCTAATGAATGTTCTGTAGTATATAAAATTCATTGTGATAGTTGTAATTGATCATTAGTCGGACATGACAGGGATTATAAAAACGTATCACTGAATATGTTATCATCAGGTATTATACAGTAGGTTTATTTTATAAAAAATAATGTTATGCCCAATAATAAAGCTGATTTCAATTGAAAAATACCATGAGTTTATGTGTTTTATTTTAAGTTTTATTTATTGTTTTGTATTGTTTTGAATTCCTGATTATTTGTCTCTTGTTTTAACATGTTTTTCGAATATTTAATATCAAATATTCGTTTTTTAAATTTAATTTGTTTTGTTTTTTAATTTATTTTATTTAAATCAGCTAACTGAGTTTACGTATTTAATATAATTATAAAATAAACAAAACATAATAATGTTAAATCAAAATTTAATAATTAAATAATAAAATTAATAATTGTTTTTAGATTTTCTATAATTTAAATTAAGTTAATATATTAGTTTAGTATATTTTCGGCCTTTAAATGTGATAATGACTAACAAATGATTGATGATTTATTAATTTATTGTATAATAAATTAATAATCAATTATAAACTAATTTTCAAATATGTTAACAAAATTATTAATAAAATTATTAATATATTTAACAATAATTATTAATAAAGTATTAATTTTGTTAATAAATTCAATATGAATATATAAAATAAATGCGAACGATATTATTACTAGATGACTGTATTCTTTCTAGCTATCTAGTTGCTAATATTCAAAAATCAATTGTAAACTAATTTTCAAATATATTAACAAAATTAAATATTTTAAATTTCGTTTGTACAGTAAAACTTTATTTATTAAAATTAATCAAAAACTGATCAGAAATTAGTTTATCGGCGAACATGAATTAAGCTTATCTTTTTTCAACTTTAATGCAATTGAGATTAAAAATATTACAATTCCCAGGTTAAAAATAAAACAGTGTCACTTTTATTTCACATCCAGTCTTAAATTGTCATTATTATACAGGTCCTTTGAATGTTACAACCGTTTATAACATAAGCGCAGACGATTGTAATCTGAATGATAACGCAGATTGGAAAAATGCGTACATCAAGTCGATTATGGGGCAGGAAGACAATTGCATGTTTCAAGGTAATACAATTCAAGATTAATAATGAGAAACAATGTATTGTCTTTTATTTGCAGGTGATCAAGCAAAAACCAATAATGAGGTATGCTTAAAGAGTATAAAATAATATCATCTTAAACTATATTAAATATTAATGTAATTACACTATAAATGAATTTGAGACAGAAAATATATTATCAGAATTTGAGAAAAAAATTATATCAGGTGAAAATATTTATATTTTTATGTCTATTATTCAGATTATATATTATTATATATTAATACAAACATTTTATATTATTCGAATTTTATAATTTATAAGATATTAAAATGCTTGTTTAAAGCATTTTAATGATGAAAATTGCATACTATCATAGCAATCAAAATATTAAAAATCGAATCATGTAACTGTTCGATACCAATTATATTTTAATTATTTAATTTTCAATAAATCTTATAAAATCATTATTTTATGTAAATCGTGGATTTGTATTTTATTATTAGATTAATTATTTTAGATAAAAATAAGCAAGGCGTAAGTTTGCTTTATTTTATTTAAAAAATGAATTCTACAATTTTTTATAAAAATTTTATTATTCAGAGGTAGACGTTCAACACGAGGATACCCAACTCATATGATACATTAAAGAGTCAACATAATGTTTTGTTAGAACGACATATTGTTTTATGACATATTTAAATTTACAAGAAACATATTTTGCATAAGCATTCATGCATACCATATAATATAAAATATAATACATTAAATAATGAAATTTTAAGAATTGCAACAATATGTAATGATATTGGCTTTATTCAAAATCATTTAAATAATTATATTTATAAAATCTTAGTGCAAAAAATCGCTCGAAACTGTGATCCAGAAGCCAAAACTGGCTACGATTGATTTTTAATCCATATTTGCTGCTAAATAACTGGACTTCGATCATCAACTCAATCAGTCTAATGTATAACTCCGAGACCTTCCTAACCACCCAGCAGTCATTGCCAGTCGGATGAAGTGGTTAGGGTGCGTTTCGACTGCTTTTGTGATAACTATAAAGACACCAGCAATTCCTTACGATGCTAGTCGAAACTCAGGTGCAGAAGCGTTTTTTCTGATGACCGAAGTCCAGTTATTTAGCGGAAATATGGATTACAAATCAATCGTAGCCAGTTTTGGCTCCTGGACCACAGTTTCGAGCGATTTTTTGCACTAAGAATGTATATATAAGTAAATATAAACAAAATTTACTTTATATAAAAAGTATATATAAACAAAAGTAAATTTAATGAAAACGTTTTACTCTTCAATTTTAAAGGAATAATATTGGAAGTGTTTTATTTCATGAATGTTTTTGAATTGTAATGATTTTGTTTCTGTTTTTATTGCTTTTACTGAATTGTATAAAGTGTTCGGAACTTTACGTGTGCAATATAGTTGAAGAAGACTGTCGTACAGTCAAAACGTTTTAAATAAAGTTTAGATTTCAAAATCTCTTTTTTTTCTGGTGATAATTATTTATTTTATTTCATATATATAAAGCTGCGAGGGATCTAGTATAGATTCGTCCATATATTTTCAAAGTAAAGCTTTGTGAGCCGGTAATTTTACGTGTTCACAAAGTTTTACTTTGAATATATATAAGTCTTATGATTTAAATTAAATGTAAAAAGATTGCTTTATAATTTTTTATATTTTATGTTATTTTTTTAACAAATTTCATAGGCAAAATTGATATAATAAATTGCTTTTCTTTTGATTGTCAAATATCCGAATGAGAAGTTAAATCTGGCATTGGTGCTCTTGCTTTCTCTGAATAGATAAAATATTAAATTGTTTTTAATTGACATTTGTTTTAATCAAATGCTGTTGTAGATATCCACTTCTGGCGACATTACAAATACGCAATTAAATCAAAACGGATTCAAAGTCATTTTATGGCCGATGATAATTATTTTAGTTATTCTAACCACCATCGTATTGATTTTAATGATAAAGATTGTACGCGATCGACAATCCAAATCAACGTACTATCCCAGCTCAATTGAATTTGACAAACGATTCGCATTTTCAAATCCGAACATTAGAGATTGCTTTGTAAATGAAGAGACGATAAATCAGCCGGAACGACTTATCTAAACAGTCGATATTGCCTGATTTTATTGAAAATCTTTTCAAATTTTTGAAATATTTTGAGTGAATCTGAGCTTTAGATCAAACAGTTGCTATAATCAAATTGAAGAATTCAAATTGTGAATATGAAACAAAAAAGTTAGGAGAATTACAGTCAACATGTGCAAAATTAAAAGTTGATTAATGAATTATTTTTATAAACAATACTGTTGCAGTCAGCTGTATATAATCACATAATTGTCTTATTGTACAACATAACTATTCTTTTTCGTTTCAATTAGAAGGGTCATTTAAGGATGTCAACTGATCGAATCCAGAGATTTAACGGGCTTCAGAAATGATTCAACATTTTAAAACAGTTGAGGGACAAAACGATATACATTGAACGAAAAAGTCATATTACTTATTATAATGAATTCCAATTATCCATTAATATAAAACCAAGTAAATGAGCAAATCATTTACAGCTTACAAATCAGATACACTCTACATATTTACTTTAAGGAAATATTAAGGGCGCTTTTTACATTAAAAAAACAAAGTAGGACTTTGAAAATAAGAACAAACTTTTTTAATTAAACTAATAGCCCACATTTCAAATTTTTAAATGAGTGTACTGATGTTTTTTATTTGGTATCTACCAACACGATGATAAATTATTAAAATACTATATTTCGGTGTCACCATCATCAGGCAAATGAACAGAAAATTTTTTAATGACAAATATTAAAACTTTACTGTTAATGCACATAAGCATGTCATGTGTCATATTGAAAAGCTAGCATTTGTAACAAAGCCGATAAAAAGAAAACAAAGACCATCAAGCCACCATATAACTAAAACTTATGTTTTCATTATTTATTCTAAAAAACAGTGACATAAACATTAAAAGAAAGGCAAAAAATTAAACAATTAATTTTAATCATTGGTCGGTTTGGTAATATCCGCGTGTGGCTGTTTAAATCCTATCAGCATCACTGTACACTACAATCAGCGTAGGTGGACCTCATCAGCAGTGAGACCACGCCTACATTTCGTGTTTCGGTCCTGTTACTGTTTCTGCCGAACTTTTTGTCGCCGAAATGCTGGTTTATATTTGCTTATATACCAAATTACACAATTAATGTGTTCTATATTTGGTGTGGGTGGTTACTAATATTCGAAATTCGAATCCACCACACACCGATTTTTTATTCCGTTCAAGGACGAAATGTTCACTGGACAGTAAACCGTAAGCTGTCTTTTTACTATTGTGAATATTGCTTACACGAGCCGATATTTTTCATCATCGATTTGGTATTATCCTCGTATGATTGTTTGAAGCCAATCAGCATCAATGTACATTTCAATCAGCGTGGTTGGACATCATCAGCAGTGAGCTCACACTTAAATTTCGTGTTTCGGCCATGTTACTGTTTCTGCCAAACTTTTTGTCGCCGAACTGCTGGTTTATATTTTGCTTATATACCAAATTACACAATTAATGTGTTCTATATTTGGTGTAAGTGGTTACTAATATTCGCAATTCGAATCCACCACACACCGATTTTTTATTCCGTTCAAGGACGAAATGTTCACTGGACAGTAAACCGTAAGCTGTCTTTTTACTATTGTGAATATTGCTTACACGAGCCGATATTTTTCATCATCGATTTGGTATTATCCTCGTATGGTTGTTTGAAGCCTATCAGCATCACTGTACATTTCAATCAGCGTGGTTGGACATCACCAGCAGTGAGCTCACACTTAAATTTCGTGTTTCGGCCATGTTACTGTTTCTGCCAAACTTTTTGTCGCCGAACTGCTGGTTTATATTTTGCTTATATACCAAATTACACAATTAATGTGTTCTATATTTGGTGTGGGCCGGTAATTAATATTCGCAATTCGAATCCACCACACACCGATTTTTTATTCCGTTCTTATACGAAATGTTCACTGGAGAGTAAACCGTATGCTGTCTTTTTACTATTGTGAATATTGCTTAAACAAGCCGAAATTCTTCATCAGCGATTTGGTATTATCCTCGTATGGTTGTTTGAAGCCTATCAGCATCACTGTACACTTCAATCAGCGTGGTAGGACCTCATTAGCAGTGAGCTCACACTTAAATTTCGTGTTTCGGCCATGTTACTGTTTCTGCCAAACTTTTTGAGCCGAACTGCTGGTTTATATTTTGCTTATATACCAAATTACACAATTAATGTGTTCTATATTTGGTGTGGGCGGTAACTAATATTCGCAATTCGAATCCACCACACACCGATTTTTTATTCCGTTCTAGGACGAAATGTTCACTGGACAGTAAACCGTAAGCTGTCTTTTTACTATTGTGAATATTGCTTACACGAGCCGATATTCTTCATCAGCGATTTGGTATTATCCTCGTATGGTTGTTTGAAGCCTATCAGCATCACTGTACATTTCAATCAGCGTGGTTGGACCTCATCAGCAGTGAGCTCAAACTTAAATTTCGTGTTTCGGCCATGTTACTGTTTCTGCCAAACTTTTTGTCGCCGAACTGCTGGTTTATATTTTGCTTATATAACAAATTACACAATTAATGTGTTCTATATTTGGTGTGGGCGGTAACTAATATTCGCAATTCGAATGCACCACACACCGATTTGTTTATTCCGTTCTAGGACGAAATGTTCACTGGTCAGTAAACCGTAAGCTGTCTTTTTTACTATTGTGAATATTGCTTACACGAGCCGCTATTCTTCATCAGCGATTTGGTATTATCCTCGTATGGTTGTTTGAAGCCTATCAGCATCACTGTACACTTCAATCAGCGTGGTTGGACCTCATCAGCAGTGAGCTCACACTTAAATTTCGTGTTTCGGCCATGTTACTGTTTCTGCCAAACTTTTTGTCGCCGAACTGCTGGTTTATATTTTGCTTATATACCAAATTACACAATTAATGTGTTCTATATTTGGTGTGGGCGGTAACTAATATTCGCAATTCGAATCCACCACACACCGATTTGTTTATTCCGTTCTAGGACGAAATGTTCACTGGTCAGTAAACCGTAAGCTGTCTTTTTTACTTTTGTGAATATATTGCTTACACGAACCGCTATTCTTCACTGGTTGGTTTGATAATATCCTCGTGTGGTTGTTTGCATCCTACCAGCATCACTGTACACTACATCACTGTACACTACAATCAATGTGGGTGGACCTCATCCGCAGTGAGACAACGCCTACATTTCGTATTTTCGGTCCTATTACTGCTTCTGTCGAATTTTTGTCGCCGAAATGTTGGTTTATATTTGCTTATATACCAAATTACACCATAAATGTGTTCTATATTTGGTGTGGGTGTTTACTAATATTCGCAATTCGAATCCACCACACACCGATTTTATATTCCGTTCAAGGACGAAATGTTCACTGGACAGTAAACCGTAAGCCGTTTTTTACTATTATGAATATGGTTCACTTGTTTACTGTCCAGTGAACATTTCGTCCAAGAACGGAATAAAAAAAATCGGTGTGTGGTGGATTCGAATTGCAAATATTAGTTACCGCCAACACCAAATATCGAATACATTAATTGTGTGATTTGATATATGAGCCAAATATAAACCAGCATTTCGGAGACAAGGAGCTCAGCAGAAACAGTAACAGGACCGAAACACGAAATGTAGGCGTAAGCTCACTGTTGATGAGGTCCACCTACGCTGATTGTAGTGTACAGTGATGCTGATAGGATTCAAACAATTACACGAGGATAATATCAAAAGGACAACTGAAAGAACACAACTCGTGTATGCAATGAATATTCACAACTGTAAAAGACAGCTTACGATTTACTGTCCAGTGAACATTTCGTCCTTGAACGGAATATAAAATCGGTGTGTAGTGGATTCGAATTGCGAATATTAGTAACCACCCAAACCAAATATAGAACACATTTATTGTGTAATTTGGTATATAAGCAAATATAAACCAACATTTCGGCGACAAAAATTTCGGCAGAAGCAGTAATAGAACCGAAAATACGAAATGTGTGCGTGGTCTCACTGCTGCTGAGGTCCACCCACATTGATTGTAGTGTACAGTGATGCTGATAGGATTCAAACAACCACACGAGGATATTATCAAATCGACCAGTGAAGAATAGCGGCTCGTGTAAGCAATATTCACAATAGTAAAAAGACAGCTTACTGTTTACTGACCAGTGAACATTTCGTCCTAGAACGGAATAAACAAATCGGTGTGTGGTGGATTCGAATTGCGAATATTAGTAACCGCCCACACCAAATATAGAAAATATTTATTGTGTAATTTGGTATATAAGCAAATATAAACAAGCATTTTGGCGACAAAATGTTCGGCAGAAGCAGAAATAGGACCGAAAATAAGAAATGTAGGCGTGGTCTCACTGCTGATGAGGTTTACCCACGCTGATTGAAGTGTACAGTGATGCTGATAGGCTTCAAATAACCACACGAGGATAATACCAAATCGCTGATGAAGAATAGCGGCTCGTGTAAGCTATATTCACAATAGTAAAAAGACAGCTTACGGTTTACTGACCAGTGAACATTTCGTCCTAGAACGGAATAAACAAATCGGTGTGTGGTGCATTCGAATTGCGAATATTAGTTACCGCCCACACCAAATATAGAACACATTAATTGTGTAATTTGTTATATAAGCAAAATATAAACCAGCAGTTCGGCGACAAAAAGTTTGGCAGAAACAGTAACATGGCCGAAACACGAAATTTAAGTTTGAGCTCACTGCTGATGAGGTCCAACCACGCTGATTGAAATGTACAGTGATGCTGATAGGCTTCAAACAACCATACGAGGATAATACCAAATCGCTGATGAAGAATATCGGCTCGTGTAAGCAATATTCACAATAGTAAAAAGACAGCTTACGGTTTACTGTCCAGTGAACATTTCGTCCTTGAACGGAATAAAAAATCGGTGTGTGGTGGATTCGAATTGCGAATATTAGTTACCGCCCACACCAAATATAGAACACATTTATTGTGTAATTTGGTATATAAGCAAAATATAAACCAGCAGTTCGGCTCAAAAAGTTTGGCAGAAACAGTAACAAGACCGAAACACGAAATGTAGGCGTAAGCTCACTGCTGATGAGGTCCACCCACGCTGATTGTAGAGTACAGTGATGCTGATAGGATTCAAACAGCCACACGAGGATATTACCAAACCGACCAATGAAAAATAGCGGTTCGTGCAAGCAATATTCACAATAGTAAAAAGACAGCTTACGGTTTACTGTCCAGTGAACATTTCGTATAAGAACGGAATAAAAAATCGGTGTGTGGTGGATTCGAATTCCGAATATTAGTTACCGCCTACACCAAATATAGAACACATTAATTGTGTAAACCAGCATTTCGACGACAAAAACTTCGGCAGAAACAGTAACCGGGATGAAACACGAAATGTAAGTGTGGGCTAACTGTAGATGAAGTCCAACCACGCTGATTAAAGTTACAGTGATGCTGATAGGCTTCAAACAACCACACGAGGATAATACCAAACGAACCAATAAAGAATAGCGGCTCGTTAAAGGAATATTCACAAATATAAATTTTTATTTCATTTTAGATTAAATAATATTGATATAATCATTAGTTATTTTACTCACAAGAACAAGAGAATAAGGTATCAGAGTAAAACAAAAATAATGTATTTATTTTTTGATAAAAATAAATACGCGACTAAACAGTTATCCAACAAAGTTATTCAGTTGTGGATAACGTTTATTACGAGGTGTGAAATGCCGCAATATCACTTCACTTGAAAGTAATTTCTTAATGAAATTAATGATGACAAAATCCCATAATTTATGCTGTCAAACTATAGAACGGCGGAAATGGTTTAAGAGAGAATCGCACTTTACTCACAAGAACAAGAGAATAAGGTATCAGAGTAAAACAAAAATAATGAGATTGTTGGAAGTATTGATATAAAAAGCATGACGTATAAAAACGATACTTTACAATTTGCATACTATAAGTATTGTTCAAAATTATATACAATTTTGACAATTTACTATCGGCCTTTGGCATATGCGGCATTAATTGATAGTGTAGAAAACAATCGAAGGGATTGTAACCCTGTTTTGCATTTATCGAATCAATTATAGCGGAACTCAACATTCAATCCTCGGTCCTACATGAATTACATGTTTTCTTAGCAATATTTCATAAGCTGACTCTATTATTAAGTAATTATTCAAAATAGATTCTTTATGCAATTGTTCTTCAACTAATGCTTATGATACTAAAATTTCAAATAAGCATCGCTAAGATAAGAGTTAATAAAGAGTTAGTCATTAGTTACTTCATTATAAATATAATGATTAGAGATCATTATAAGGAAAAAAAAAGTAAAAAAAATAAAAATCAAAAATGAAAACTTTTAACTGAATTATATAAGAAATATTTTTTTTGTTTTCGTAAATTTTAAAATTTCTTCAAAAAATGTAATTAAATTATTTATTATTACGTTCGTAAAACGCTTTTATTAAAAGTGATATTTTAAATTTTTTGTTAAAAATTGACTTGACGTCATTATAAAGTTATTTGCATGCCTTTAAAATTCAAATGTTTTATAACGCCTTGATCGATTATGTAAATGATCGAGTAAATCGATTTTTACTTAGATTATAAAAATAATTATTAATATATAGTTTTCTTGTATCTAAATGCCATTTCCAGAAAAAAATTGAATATTTCTTTCTAACCGCGGACATTTTCAATTTTAATTATAATTACAATTTTAAAAATCTCTCTTTAATTATTTATCTCATTAATTATTTATCTCTTTAATTATTTTTCTCTTTAATTGTCTCTTTTAACTTAAAAAACTTAAAGAGATAAAATACACAATACTTCTTGAAAATGTAGGCGGTTAGCGAACGTAATATCTAAGAAATGTTCAATTTCTTTTGTCTGGGAATGGCATTTAGATACAAAAATAATAATTCCCCCCAGAATGCCTCAATCCAATTCAAATTAATATATTAAAAATTTACTTGTTAATTTTTGTTTTAATTATTAATAAATAATTTTTAATTGATTGTTAATATTTTTTATATTTATACTTGACTTGGTTTTTGTAAGGAATTTGGAAAATAATTTATATTTTAAATTAATATATTAGCAATTTAATAATAAATATCAAATTACATCAAATAATGCATTATATTAATTCATTGCGTAAGTATACATAAATAAAATAAATTTGAATATGGATTATATATAATTACTTAAATATAATTATTTAATTAAACATCGTCAATTAAATATCAAAAAATAAAAAGTGAAATGTCGAATATTATTTCATAGAAAAATGATAATTAACACGTTTTTGGAAGTTAACTACTTTTGACGTAAAAGCAATCAAAATAAAAACCAAACTAAGAAAACATTATAAAATTAAAAAATAGCAATTGACATTTTTATTGACAAGCGAAAATAACGAGATAAGGTCGTGGTTACCAATAAAAGGAAACACATTAAAAAATTTGATTCATTCTTGATGACATGTAAATATATCAATTTCGTTTGTGTGATCATTTTCAAGTAGATTCCAGCTAATCCCATCATACAACTCCGTGGTTCTTTTAAAAGTGTGCCCATCAAATCCACCAACAACAAATATATAACCATCTGCAGTGTAAGATATAAATAAAATTATACAGATAATGAAAGTACCTTTAGTGGTCACACCAGCGCTTGATCGTCGGCACAGTAACTCTGGACCCTTCTCCCACTTCATGGTATCAGTATTCAGTATGTCTACTGCAGACATTGTGATAGTGCCATCTGTGCCACCAATTAAATAAATTTTCCCTGAAATGAGTGAAATGAAAGTTTCATTTAAAATAAAAAATGTTACAACCAAAATTAAGAAAAATTTGATTATATTAAATTAATTAAATTAGTTATTTAAATAATTATTAATTAATAGTTCTTGAAGTACGGTCTAGCTTTAGTGATTGTTCTGTAACGTCGACGTTAGTTATTATAACATATCATATCAACGATATCTTATAACACCTAATCGACATTATCTTAAAATAATAGATTGACGGTATCTCAAAACACCTAATCGACGTTAGTTATTATTAGATATCAGATCAAGGTTATCTAAAAACACCTAATCGACATTATCTTGAAAAAAGAGATTTACGTTATCTCAAAACACATAATCGACGTTAGTTATTATAAAATATCAGATTAACGTTATTTTAAAACACCTAATCGACATTATCTTGAAAAAAGAGATTTACGTTATCTCAAAACACATAATCGACGTTAGTTATTATAAAATATCAGATTAACGTTATTTTAAAACACCTAATCGACATTATCTTGAAAAAAGAGATTTATGTTATCTCAAAACACCTAATCGACATTATCTTGAAAAAGGAGATTTACGGTATCTCAAAACACCTAATCGACGTTAGTTATTATTAAATATCAGATCAACGTTATCTTAAAACACCTAATCGACATTATCTTGAAAAAAGAGATTTACGTTATCTCAAAACACATAATCGACGTTAGTTATGATAACATATCATATCACCGTTATCTTAAAACACCTAATCGACATTATCTTGAAATAATAGATTTACGTTATCTCAAAACACATAATCGACGTTAGTTATGATAACATATCATATCAACGTTATCTCAAAACACCTAATCGACATTATCTTGAAATAACAGATTTACGTTATCTCAAAACCCCTAATCGACATTATCTTGAAATAATAGATTGACGGTATCTCAAAACACCTAATCGACGTTAGTTATTATAAAATATCAGATCAACGTTATCTCAAAACACCTAATCGACATTATCTTGAAATAAGAGATTTACGTTATCTCAAAACACCTAATCGACGTTAATTATTATTAAATATCAGATCAACGTTATATTAAAACACCTAATCGACATTATCTTGAAATAAGAGATTTACGTTATCTCAAAACACATAATCGACGTTAGTTATGATAACATATCATATCAACGTTATCTAAAAACACCTAATCAACATTATCTTGAAATAAGAAAGTTACGTTATCTCGAAACACTTAATCGACGTTAATTATTATTAAATATCAGATCAACGTTATCTAAAAACACCTAATCGACATTATCTTGAAATAAGAAAGTTACGTTATCTCAAAACACATAATCGACGTTAATTATTATTAAATATCAGATCAACGTTATCTTAAAACACCTAATCGACATTATCTTGAAAAAAGAGATTTACGTTATCTCAAAACACCTAATCGACATTATCTTGAAAAAAGAGATTTACGTTATCTCAAAACACCTAATCGACATTATCTTGAAATAATAGATTTACGTTATCTCAAAACACCTAATCGACATTATCTTGAAATAATAGATCTACGTTATCTCAAAACACCTAATCGACGTTAGTTATTATAAAATATCAGATCAACGTTATCTTAAGACAACGTTATTGTTAATGAATGTCTGAATGACGTTACTGTGAAAAAATAACTTAAAATAACAGATTTACTAAACTGATGGAAGCTTTCTAAAACAAGTTAAATGACTTTATCCCAAAACAACTGATTATATTAAAATAACTTAATCCAAAAACTAAATGACGTTATCTTAAAACAAATAAAGGACGTTATCTTAATAAAGCTAAATTGCATTATTTTAAAACACTAGATCGACATTATCTAAAATAACTGATTAATGTAATCTTAAAATAACTGAATGACGTCATCTTAAAATAACGTCACAAAATAACAACGAACTTTGTATATAAATGTACGATACCGTTAAAACTAGTTATTCCAGCGCTACGACGAGGATCAGGTAAACTTGGTAGCTCAAGCCAAGTATCAGTATCAGGTTTGTAAACTTCACATTTTCGAAGGCATCTCCATGTAGAATTACCGCCGAAGACAAAGAGACTTCCCTCATGCCACACGGCTGTAGGATTAACTCGTTCTGTAACATAACAAACAAAAAACTAAATACTGATTTTTTAAAGTAAATTCAATACTTAAAATATTAAATATTTTAAATTTCAAAATAAAACTAATAGATCCTTCAATATTGCAAACAATTTTAATTTAATTGTTTTTAGTTGAACTTATTTGTTGGAACGTATTTAAAATGTATCCTACTAATCTTAGCTTATCCAAAAAATATTAACTTTACTAGCAAAATTGTAAAAAGGTAAAGTTTTATATTTTTACGTTTTATAATTCAGTTTTAAATTTCGTTTCTCTCGACATGTTGTGATAATCTGCGGTTATGTAACTCAAATTTTCATACAGTAACATTTCGGTCTTTTATCGTTAGGGTAAACAATCAACTTACTATGCACTTTTATATAAAATTCTATTCGTGGACAAACTAAAGATGCATAGTAGCTCAAAGCTATAGGCCGGTTATAGATCATTGCAACTTTAAACTAATTAATCACAAAGTAGCGAATCGCTTAAAAATTTATGAATACAAATATCATTAAAATTCAAAATTTTTGTTATTAATTTTATTACCTTTTATTGGTAACCACGACCTTATCTCGTTATTTTCGCTTGTCAATAAAAATGTCAATTGCTATTTTTTAATTTTATAATGTTTTCTTAGTTTGGTTTTTATTTTGATTGCTTTTACGTCAAAAGTAGTTAACTTCCAAAAACGTGTTAATTATCATTTTTCTATGAAATAATATTCGACATTTCACTTTTTATTTTTTGATATTTAATTGACGATGTTTAATTAAATAATTATATTTAAGTAATTATATATAATCCATATTCAAATTTATTTTATTTATGTATACTTACGCAATGAATTAATATAATGCATTATTTGATGTAATTTGATATTTATTATTAAATAGCTAATATATTAATTTAAAATATAAATTATTTTCCAAATTCCTTACAAAAACCAAGTCAAGTATAAATATAAAAAATATTAACAATCAATTAAAAATTATTTATTAATAATTAAAACAAAAATTAACAAGTAAATTTTTAATATATTAATTTGAATTGGATTGAGGCATTCTGGGGGGAATTATTATTTTTGTATCTAAATGCCATTCCCAGACAAAAGAAATTGAACATTTCTTAGATATTACGTTCGCTAACCGCCTACATTTTCAAGAAGTATTGTGTATTTTATCTCTTTAAGTTTTTTAAGTTAAAAGAGACAATTAAAGAGAAAAATAATTAAAGAGATAAATAATTAATGAGATAAATAATTAAAGAGAGATTTTTAAAATTGTAATTATAATTAAAATTGAAAATGTCCGCGGTTAGAAAGAAATATTCAATTTTTTTCTGGAAATGGCATTTAGATACAAGAAAACTATATATTAATAATTATTTTTATAATCTAAGTAAAAATCGATTTACTCGATCATTTACATAATCGATCAAGGCGTTATAAAACATTTGAATTTTAAAGGCATGCAAATAACTTTATAATGACGTCAAGTCAATTTTTAACAAAAAATTTAAAATATCACTTTTAATAAAAGCGTTTTACGAACGTAATAATAAATAATTTAATTACATTTTTTGAAGAAATTTTAAAATTTACGAAAACAAAAAAAATATATTCTTGTGTAATTCAGTTAAAAGTTTTCATTTTTGATTTATATTTTTTTTACTTTTTTTTCCTTATAATGATCTCTAATCATTATATTTATAATGAGTAACTAATAACTAACTCTTTATTAACTCTTATCTTAGCGATGCTTATTTGAAATTTTAGTATCATAAGCATTAGTTGAAGAACAATTGCATAAAGAATCTATTTTGAATAATTACTTAATAATAGAGTCAGCTTATGAAATATTGCTAAGAAAACATGTAATTCATGTAGGACCGAGGATTGAATGTTGAGTTCCGCTATAATTGATTCGATAAATGCAAAACAGGGTTACAATCCCTTCGATTGTTTTCTACACTATCAATTAATGCCGCATATGCCAAAGGCCGATAGTAAATTGTCAAAATTGTATATAATTTTGAACAATACTTATAGTATGCAAATTGTAAAGTATCGTTTTTATACGTCATGCTTTTTATATCAATACTTCCAACAATCTCATTATTTTTGTTTTACTCTGATACCTTATTCTCTTGTTCTTGTGAGTAAAGTGCGATTCTCTCTTAAACCATTTCCGCCGTTCTATAGTTTGACAGCATAAATTATGGGATTTTGTCATCATTAATTTCATTAAGAAATTACTTTCAAGTGAAGTGATATTGCGGCATTTCACACCTCGTAATAAACGTTATCCACAACTGAATAACTTTGTTGGATAACTGTTTAGTCGCGTATTTATTTTTATCAAAAAAAATTATTTATTTATTTGTATCTTTTAACTTTTAATAAAATTTTATAATTTTTAATTGTTCTAAAAGTAATAACAAATCAAATTAGCTAATGAAATGTTTACATGATAATCAAATCAGTTAACTGAGTCTACGTATTTAATATAATTATAAACTAAACAAAACATATTAATGCTCAATCAAAATTTAATATATGACAAAATGCTTTAATTTAGAATATGGTCAAATGGCTATCGTCCCAAAAAATAATGACGCAGAAATAATGTCGATAAAAATTACACAAGTATTCGTTTGAGTTAAATGTAAAAGGTAACAATTAAATCAACTAACTGAGTCTACGTAATATAATTATAAACTAAACAAAACAAAATAATGCTAAATCAAAATTTAATAATTAAATAATAAAATCAATAATTGTTATACGATTTTTTATTATTTAAATCAAGTTAAAATAAAAAAATTGAAATTTAAAATAAACGTCATTTTTATGAATTGACTAATAAATAACAGACGTTGTATCAGAATAAGAATTAGAGGTCATCAAAAAGATTAGATTAAGATTATAGAACGATAATTTAAATAATTAATATTAAATAAAGCATTTCATCTATTATATTAAATAATATTAAATTTCATCAATAAATTTCCTAGAGCATTTAGGGCTAAAATAGTAGCCAATTATGTATAAATATGGATTCACTAAGCAAATAAATCAAATAAGCTAACTGAGTCTACGTATTAAATATAATTATAAAATAAGCACAACATAATAATGCTAAATCAAAATTTAATAATTAAATAATAAAATAAACAATTGTTATAAGATTTTTTATAATTTAAATCAAGTTAAAATAAAAAAATGAAATTAAAAATAAAAGTCATTTTTATGAATTGACTAATAATTTTCTTGACTAATGATTGAGCGTCGTTTAAAGAGTTGGAAAGCGGAAGACTTTATAAGTGTATTGAAGAAGCATTGATGTTGCAGACAACATCACAATGCAATGTGAAAACAAAAAATTAAATCAGCTAACTGAGTCTACGTATTTAATATAATTATAAAATAAACAAAATATAATAATGCTAAATCAAAATTTAATAATTAAATAATAAAATTAATAATTGTTTTAGATTTTTTATAATTTAAATTAAGTTAATATATTAGTTTAGTATATTTTCGGCCTTTAAATGTACTTCAGAAAACATATAAATATTTGATATATCTATTGATATTCTAAAATGTTAATAGTTGACGATATGTTCTAATATCTTTCATGTTTTAATATCCTTCATTAATTAAGTAAATTGATGAAGGATGTATTATGGATTTATTATATATAAAAGAATTTTCACGGCTAGATTAATTATTCAAATTTATCATTCACGGTTAGATTAATTGAGTTATTATTCAAACGGTGATTCTTTAGCCGAATTTCATAAATAACTTAGTCATCAATGGAGAAACATTGTATATCAACAAAGTTGCTTCATAATTTGTTTTAATTATCTTAAATAATCGAAATTTAGTGACCCATTTGTGACTCATTTTTACATTAAAGTAGATGAATTTAATCAAAATACAAGATATAATCAAAAGACTGAAAGTCGTATATACAAACCGTAATTTGTGCTGGCTATCGATTGCCAAACCTTCGTTTTAAGGCAATACTTATAGCAAAGTGAACTAGGATCTCCTTCATTTGATCCGCAAATTGCATAAATAATATCATTGTCTCCAGCAACCACAACAGAGTGGGCAAACGGTAAACGAAAATTATTAAGAATTGACCATGTTTGTGTTTGTGGATCAAGTATTTCACAGTCAGTTAAATGTTGCGCTCCATTACTTCCTGCGAATATACCAAAACTTCCGTTAATGCGAGCTGCAAAACATCTGCCTCGTCTCCCTTTCATTGAAGGCCAACGTTCCCATTCATTTGTTTCTTTATTGAGATATTCCACGGTGTGCAAACATGCACCACTGTTAAACCCTCCGATTGCTAGTAGACTACTGTTCCATTCAATAAGAGCAAATCCGGCCCTGGGCTCAAGTAAGCATGCCAAATTTGAATTTAAAGGTGTACTTCTGTTTGAAAGACTGCGTTCTAAAACGACTTTTCCTTCACCAGGCTCTTTTAGATTTTGACCGATTGATTTAATAAGTATTGTAAATGCAATGACCTTGGAGTCTATATAGGATAGACCCGTAAGATGAGCACCTTAAAGTAACATTTTTTAAAATAAATACTTAGATAAAATCTGAATATAGAAATTATTATTAGAGCTATTAATTATTTTAGATAATTATTTTCGATTCAAACTAGTTAAGACAATTGATTAAAATAATAATTTCTATATTCAGATTTTATCTAAATATTTATTTTAAAAAGCACTCTTATCGATAAAGCAGCCGTTTTCGTCTCGACCGCTTTCTCTACATATTGGTAGCCCTGGGCTCATCAGAAGGCTGGATACTAACTCTTCTCTGTTTCGAAATTTGACTCATCTGTGATTCGAGCTGTCGCTCTCCATACTGGGCTTGCGCTCTTAACTGCTATGTATGAATCCAGAATTATCAGATTTCACACAACATATGAAACCTTCCATCATGGTCTCATGCATTGAAAACCAGCATTGTTCGAGATTATCGCTGCATTGTCCGAGATGTTTGCAAGCCCAGTATGGAGAGCGACAGCTCGAATCTCAGATGAGTCAAATTTCGAAAAAGAGAAGAGTTAGTATCCAGCCTTCTGATGAGCCCAGGGCTACCAATATGTAGAGAAAGCGGTCGAGACGAAAACGGCTGCTTTGTCGATAAGAGTGCTTTTTAAAATAAATATTTAGATAAAATCTGAATATATTATATAATATAAATAAATTAGTGTTATAAACTAACAAAAAAATTCAACTATCGAAATATAAAATAATAAACAAGCGAAATTGTTTGTAAATAAACAGTAAATTGCTGTTTATTAACACGGCTCCAAAATTACAAATTTAAAGATATCCAAATTTAAGCAAAAAATGATCAGATATTGAAATAACAGTTATAATATCACTTAAAAAACGTAAGTTTTTTAAAACTAACTAAGATCAATTTTTTAATTTTAAAACGATCCTAAATTTTATTTTTATATTTCTTTATTTTTTCGCCTGCGGCTGAAAAAAACAACATAAAAGTGTTTTTCCCAGCTAGCGAAATATAAAATAATAAATTATTGTTTGCTGATCCTGCTCAGAAAATTCTCAGAATAATTATTTAATTAAAATTAAAAAATAAAACTTTTTAAACTTGAAATTCAAATTTGAATGAAAACTTCAAGTTTAATTAAGTTAGAGTTAACTTTAAAAAAAATATTTTTACGAGGCAAATGCGCGCCGGCGTACGCTTACATGATCACAAATAAATACAAATCTAAATCATGTGTCGAGGTGAGCAAGGAGGCGGTATTTGAATGTAATAAAAGAGGGAGCGCGGCGGACGTCGAGTGGTAATGAAAGTGGTATTAATTACCACATCGAGTGGCATTTGAATGAAAACTTTAAGTATTTATTAAGTTAAAGTTAACTTTGTGTTTCATTTGCATAAAGTTTTTATTTCTCAATTCTTTATTTGACAACTTTAAGTTTTCAAACTTCAAGTTTGGATATTAAAGTTTGATTAGTGTTTATACTTTTTGATTATCATTTGGTCGGCTTCATCAATTATCATCGTGTGAATTCTTTAATCCTAGATGCAGCACTGTACACTACAATCAGCGTAGGTGGACCTCATCAGCAGTGAGCCTACGCCTACCTTTCATGTTTCGGTCCTTCAATTGCTGAAATTTTCCTCTGCTGCCTTTCTGTAAAAACAAACGATACAGTTTGTAAGGAAAACATTTCCACTTGTCTGCTGAAAAAATTTCAGCAGATAATTAAAGGACCGAAACACGAAAGGTAGGCGTAGGCTCACTGCTGATGAGGTCTACCTACGCTGATAGTAGTATACAGTGCTGCATCTAGGATTAAAGAATTCACACGAGGATAATTGATGAAGCCGACCAAATGATGATACTCGCTCCTGTATGCAATTGTTCATTCTACTTTTTGATTAGTTTAAGTAGTGTCAACACTTTTTATCATGGTAAAAAGTGTCAAATAGTTTTCCCTTTCCAGTATAATCGGGATTTAGTTGATTCATAATATAATAAAACGGTTTTTCATTTATAGACCCGATATTCGTTAGGCTAATACTGTCGAGTTTTGATTCAATAGCTTAGAAACTTGATATATTTATCGAAAATTAAAGTAATTTATTTAAATGGCGAATTCTGAAAAGCAAAGAACGTTTCTTTGTTTTCAATCGCCAATTGTTAACTTATTTGATTTAAATTTTCAAACGTTGATTGATTTTATTCCAACGGTGATTTGATTAAATCACATCCATTTAATCAAATTAAATGTATATTTACAAAATTACAAAATCACCATCTTTGATAATGTGAATACAAAAATCACCATCTTTGATAATGTGAATACAAAATGGTTTAATATGCCCAATACAAAATAGTTTAAGCTGCATTATCAATCTGATGCAATCACAAGTCAAGTAATTGGCAATTAATTGAATAGTACCGCTAATTAATATTTAATATGAATTTATAAATTACATTAATTAATGAATAAATTTTAAATTTATAAACCGGTGTTAATTACACCAAAGATTTTACAGATTTGCAGAATTCTTTCAAATTCAAGAATTTACGGAATATTTCATTTCTACTTGATTTTTCATTTCTGCTTGTTGTTAGTAATAAACATATTGCTTGTCGGTTATTATTTAAAAAATCAAACAAGAAAATGTGAGCGCTTTCTTTAAAATTTTAACGAAATAATCATTAATTCATTAATTAATGTAGTTTATAAATTTATCTTAAATATTAATTATATTTAGATTAAATCCAATATTGAATATCGAATATCAATATTAAATCTAATATTGATATTATATTTAATAGTTCGCTAACCTCTGTTAGCATCTTCAGAAAATTGCATACAGACCAGTGGCTCCATAGCACTCTCGATATAAATATATCCGTATTAATTTATTCGAGTTTTCTTGTATAAATAGATAAGATTAATTTAAAGTGGCTAATCGTTTAATAATATTCACTTAAAGTGGCCAAGGTTATTTACAATTAAAATACAAGAATAATTGCTTAGCTTTAATGTAAACTCATAAAATTACTTAAGCAAAATTTAAATGAAAAACTTAAATAGAAAAACAACGAATAAATGCAACTTACTGTTGTTCGCGTGAGTACAGATAATTTCGAATTGAGAAGATTCTTCATCACTCGAATGATGCTCACTACTGTTATCAGAATATCTATGGAATGGCAAACTCTCTCGCGTGAGAAAATTGTCCTTGGCTATATCATGATCGATAAAATGCGGGCCGCTTATTGTTGATACCTTAAATATAACATTGTTATTGGCTTTAGCAAAACTGACTTTAAGAGTCGGTGTAATGTGTGAAAATTATAATGTTTCTTGATGATGTATTAATTGATTAAGATGTATTCAGTGATTTTCAATCGTTAATATGATGGAATTGCTTTACTTTGATGTTAATAAATCTTTATATTAATTGAACTGCAAATCTAATATTTTATTTTTTAAATTATCAAATAAAAGGTATTATATTTGGTATCTTGTTATAATATAATATATTTCTCTATTTTACTTTTTTCAATTGAAAGAAATACTACAATACAAATCTCTTAGCTGAAGTTACTTAGTTTTTCCTTTAAATTAATAAAATTTATTAAATCGCAATGAGACTCGCTGGGGATTGTATAAATTATTGAGAGAAAAAGCCCTATCCAGCATTAAAACGAAACAAAATAATTAATTCGTCCAATA
Organism: Pomphorhynchus laevis; assembly: GCA_012934845.2. NCBI lineage: Eukaryota > Metazoa > Acanthocephala > Palaeacanthocephala > Echinorhynchida > Pomphorhynchidae > Pomphorhynchus > Pomphorhynchus laevis. The sequence goes on along the minus strand of WNNJ02001487.1, from coordinate 173,089 downwards.
TTCCTTCTACCATTTGTAGACATTTTCAATGACATCTGTAATGCGAAGAGAAAAAAACAAGAATGTGAAAACAAGGCAGAATGTATAAAATAAGGAAGTTCAAAACTACACCAAATAAGAAATTAAACAAGGAAAGTTCAAATTAGATATCTTCATTTGATAGAGTTATTTTAATCGAATGTCATAATCTGATCATTGAGGGCGGGCTTTAATAATGATATTTCAAGTGGTTTCGATATCGTGTTTTTGATACAACATTGCAGCATCATCGAACATAAAGTAATTTAATGAATTCCTAAAATCTAGTACTTTGTATATTCTATTTTTTAAGTGTTAGAATAAAGAAAATAGCTCGATAGAAAAACGAAATGCTATCAGGAGTTTGCCTAATCTTCTTAGGAATCCAACATAATAGTGCAAATACCAAAAATTAACGATTATCGATCTTGCACTTCTTTGCTACTAAAAATTTAAAAAAAATATTCAAGCTCGCGGTAAATGTTAAATATGCCCTGCGAATGAATAGCGACTTTATTTATATTTAATTTTAAAAAAATAAGATTATAAAATTATTATTTATTTTTCACCAACTCAACTTAAATTTCACCGAGAAATTTAATTTGAAGTTAACGTTTACAAGAAAATATCTTTAATACTTTTTTGGATAGAAAAATATCAAAGAGAGAATCCCTTTATTTTCATGAAAGAGTGGATCCAAAAACCGGGACTGCTAGTAGCCTCACTTTTGTAAGGGTTGATGAAAAATTCATTAAAATAAATTTTTTCAAAACTGTAATCATCTTAAAAGTATTTTTAACATAAAAATGATTACAAAATCAATTTTAACTATCAATTTCTACACATGTGAACCAGTTTTATAAGGGGATTATATTGCACATAAGATTGCTGATAGAAATGAAAATTCGAAATCAGAAAGGATAAACATTGATTTTTAATATCTCCTAGGCCACCACCCGAGTATCATCATACCTCAACTTCCTCGTCTCTAGGCCATTTTAGGTTTCCATTTTGGTCTCGCCCGTCAACATAAATCCTGTGTGTCTAAATCCAAAAGTAACAATTGAATTCAAATTCAAACGAATTCAATTTTATTTCTTAGAAAAAACATTCGCTTTACCGAATCCGCGCAATAGGAAAGTGAATTGTCCTGATTCGCGTAGTATGCAACTAAATAACTTATAACGCAATACGCAAAATGGTTGTAGTCGCCGAAAACAACCGGTTGACCTGATGATGTTGAAATCACCGAAATAAAAGTTAACAAGAAACAAACACTTTAAAAGCAAGAAATAAACAACCTCTTATTTCGATATGGAAATGTGGTAGATGCTCCATTTCATTACTTTTCATAACTTCGGTAAAATTTGTCCTAACTGTTTTCACAGCCAGCTGTTTCAGTTCCCCGTTTGTAGTCAATTTTAATAGTCCTTAAATTCGAAATAATGGAATTATTGTAAATATAAAATGCTATTTAAATAAGGCAATTAAAATATTATAATATTTGCTCTGTAAATTAAATTAAAATGCAAATCTGCTCTTTTAATTTAAGAAACAACTAATTGTTTATTAATAAGCTCTTTGAAGTACAGAAGTTTCTTAATTTCGTCAATTTATTTAAACTTGCCCAAGATGGAACGCCAAGGGCATTAAAAGAATTTCAATTCTAAACACTAAAATAAATAACTAAAAAAAACAAAATAATAACTAAAAATAACTAAAATAAATAATTTAATTATTATTTTAATATAAATCTAAATTAATTTTAAAAATTATTATAAATTATTATATTGTTATGGATTTTTAATACTAGGAAAGCCGCCCTTAAAATACCATTTACTTCGTTTCAATTTATATAAAAGACAAAAAATTATAGAATATTTTTACATTTATTAATTATTACACAAATATGTAACTTAAAATAATTTATTTTAAAAATAAATAACTATAAATTTTTATAGTTTCCTTAAAATAATTCATTTTGTTTAATCGATACATTGAAAGAGGACATTAGTTCGTCCTGATAACCTCTAATCCTTATTCTGATACATCGTCTTTTATTTATTAGTCAATTCAATTATATTTTATTCAGAATTTTTATTTTTTTATTTTAACTTGATATAAGTTGTATAAAATCTTATAACAATTATTTATAAGCAGTTTCTACTGACGACCTCTAATCCTTATTCTGATACAACGTCTGCTATTTATTAGTCAATTCATTAAAATTGACTTTTATTTTTAATTTCAATTTTTTATTTTAACTTGATTTAAATTATAAAAAATCTTATAACAAAAATTTATAAAATACGTAGACTCAATTATCTGATCTGAATTGTTCTACTGACAAGTTATTATTGACCTGTGTACTTTGTTTTCCCGGTAATATAATCTTATATAATTATTTATTTATACCTGAAATATATTAGTTGAACCTGAATTTTATATCAGTTGAATCTAAACTTTAAATCAATTCATAAAAATTGACTTTTATTAAAAATTTCAATTTTAAAATTTAACTTGATATAAGTTATATAAAATCTTATAGCAATTATTTATAATTATTTATTATCTAATTATTAAATTTTGATTTATTGATTTAGCATTATTATTTATTTGTTTATGTATTTTTTAAATCTATAATTATATTAAATACGTATACTCAGTTAGTTGAATTGATTGTAAAGTCTTAATTATTGAGATTTTCAAGAATTCATTATCAGCGTTAATTTTACTGTTACGTAAAAAATAAAATTTTAAATTTTTATTTAATTTATTCTTTGGCGTATTGCAGGGACAACTGCAATACGCCATATTTCAGTATTGGTGAACCAATAACTTGAATTAATTGTAAAACTCTAATAAATTGAGTTACTTGAAGAACTACAGAAATTTTAAATAATTATAATTCATATACTTGTACAATCATTAAACTTTTAATTTTAATTATTTCATTCTGCACGTTTCTTTAATTCTATATTTTTAGGCAAACAGCAGTATGCTACATTTCAGTATTAATGGATCTCATCAGATACTGATGCAATACTTGCGTTTATTGTTTCGGCCTTTTAATGTTATCTGACGATTAAATCTATCTATCATTGCATTTGGCTTATATTTTTATTTATGTTTATTTTATAATTATATTAAATACGTATACTCAGTTAGCTGAATTGATTTTTAAATATATATCAATCAACAAAATTATATTAAATATTAAACTTTCATTCCATAAAAATAAAATCAGACAAAATATTATAAAGTATAAAAAAATCAAAACATTATTAAAAATAAATTTAAGTGCAAAATTATTATTATTGTTATTGTTAATTATTATTATTATTATTGACACACTATACTCTGTGTCACAGATCGCAAGTCTTTGCCAAGAGCTTCCCAGATATGCGAGTTTATATTTCAATGGTAAATGCTCCAATTTCTCTCAAAGGGTTCAGTTGATCGATTTTACTACATCCGCAATGTATATGTAGACTTGTGAGGGCACTCCCACGACTGTTTGATAATTATTGAGAAAAAGAAAAGCTGGTAAGTAGTTTCAAGGTCTGGACTTAAGCAACACACAATGGGCAAGAGTAATGCCTATTGAATATTATTTTCGATTACCATTCTTATAGAATAATAATATCACCAAGGTTTGCCACACACTAAGATATTACCCAACTTCAACGCAATGTTGAAGATCCGTATTAATTACTTCAAGGGCTTTCAAGTTAAGATGAAAGCTAATCAAAACCAGTACATTTGACATTAGGGAGTTTGTTAATTACCAAAATGGTATCTTACAAGATAATTATAATTCAGTCGGTTCTAAATACCGCAATTTCATAAGGAAATACACATCCATTGCACAAAAGTGGATTCCAAAATGATCCTTTATCCGGATTAAGAACTTTAACTTTACGGACGGATATTGAAGTTGCTTAATATTAAGCAACAACTGTTATGCTGGTTGAATCGAAGAATAGGGACGGACAGATATCAACCCGAACAGATTTACGACACCTACTGAGGTCGTTTAGTATTAAGCAACGACTGTCGTGTTGAATCGAGGAATAAGGATTGAAATTTTTACTTTTACAAATTTGAGTACTTGCTTCACAGACGGATATCAACCCGAGCTAATATGCGAAACCTACTGAGCATTTAACAACGACGGTTATGTTAAATCAATAAATAGGGGCCGAAACCTGATAACATACCAGTTTCTACCTGTGACCTTATGTAGATAGAATAATAACAAGCATTTATTAGTTAAATCATTGTTTGAAAGTGTGTTTTAATATATTCTTACCTTATAAAAATCTTATTTATAGAAAATCTTCAGAAATATTTAAATTTTTAAATATACAAAATAGGTAGACTCAGCTGATTTGATTTGTCATATGTGATTTAAATTATTAATAAAATATACAGATCTTTAAGGTTTAAAGTCAATTGTAGGGAAATTGACTATTTTCAGAAAATTTATAATATTTCTAAAATGTCTCTCGAATATTTGCAATGCAATCGTTCATTAGCGCTATATTTTGTCATCTTAAGGAGACACTTTTAAACTAGAAAATCAAAGCCTTAAAATGTCACCCATATCATTGCAAAAATGGATAGAATCGATTACAAATTATTAAATAAAACCAATTTAATCTAAATTAGACTAAAAATTAGATAGGATAACAACGCAGTTCTTCTTGGTGACTTTTTAATTCTAATACGTGGTTTATATTATGCACTATTCGGTTAAAATAAATTACAAATTATAAAAATCTCAAATTATAAAATATTCTAATGCAAATCTTAAGGTTGTCGTATTTGATTTAATTACTCAATTTATTTATTATAATGCGCGCTGAGGGCAACATTAGTAACACTATATCCTGAATTTACAATCTTTGGTCTGTCACTTCACAAAATGGCAGACCACTTTATTATGTAATTGTTATTTTTTCGCAAACAATTTAACTAAAAACATTATTTATATGATAAATTTATTTTTTATTAACTCTATTATTTTAATAGCTAATAAACTCTGATTTAATTCAAAACTCTGTATTAGAATATGGAATCATAATAGATAATTACTTTACATCAGCGAAAAAGCATCATTACCATGTTTCGTCTTCACTATTTTGTTGGGTTGAGGAACATGGACTAAAATCTGATAACATAGAATTTCTTCCTGATGACTTTCAATTTTTATTCTAATCCGTTCATATAAATTCTGATAAAAAAATATGGAGTTTTAAACATTTAAATTACAGAAATCTTAAGATTAAGATATTTATCAAGATATTTATACTAGCAAACGGCAAGAAACATGACTTGTTTCTTGCCGTCTGCTAGTCAACTTCTGCATCCAGCAGTGGGAGGGATCTGGCACTGATGAGTCATAGTGATGACGAACTGGCTTAAAAGAACTGGATTAACATAATTCACGCGGATTGGTATCACTCTTGTTTGAGATATTCATAAGATATTTATGTTTCAAATTTAATATAAAATGTGGTTATTTGATCTGATTCTTGAGCGTATTATTTTCGTATTATTTACAATTACATATAATTATTATTAATACATTTGTCTACTGCTCCTTTTAAGGGATAAAAGGATTTTGCTAACTCCGAATTTTTATGAATTGATTAATACATAATTCACCATTGATTAGAATAAAGTTGGGAGTATATAAGAAGGAAACTGATAATATCATGCAATATTATGTAGGCTAACTGATAAAAGCCTACTTATTATATTACTTTACTGAAACTGAATATAGATGTATTACATTATATTGGATAAACGGTATTAAATTGCAATTGAATCACACTATTTGTTTAAAAATAACTGATGTTGATCTATTTTTAATTTGAATTTCGCGCAGGATCAATAAAACTAATATATTTTTATATTTCGCTAGTTGCTGATGTTATCAGAAGCAGAACTTACAATTTGTTAATCTCCTGTTCATTGCTCCTACTCTAAAATTTAAATTAAAAAAGTAGATCGTAATTATCGTTTTTTATTTCTAGTGACACGATATTTTATTCGCTCTTCTTAAATTTAAGAAATTAAATAAATTAAAATAAATTAAATCAATTAAAAAATAAATTGAATCAATTCAAATAATAAAAATATGTTTAGAACGTAATAAATATTTAAAAAACTTATTGATAAGTTTTTAACTTTAATATTTTTTAATATTTTTTAATTTTTAATTATAAAATTTATTAATTTTATAATTTTGTCGAAGCTTGTTTTAAATTTAATATACTTGCTTGTATTTATAAATTTCAAAGAACTTTCGTAATAAATTGAAAACAACCGTGAAATTGCTAGTTTCGCATTTTTTGACAAAATGAGGCCACGATAGTATAGCTCATGTACCTTTATATATGTAAACATCAATACCACTTGCTATTAATAATCGGGATGAATAATTAATTAAGATACCACTTGATATTAATTATAAATAAATAATTATAAATAAATTATGACAATACTAGAATTATTTATGTAATAAATAATATATAATAAATAAACATAATAATATTTAATATTTGACCAGGTATTTTGCTGAATGAATTGCCTTCATGGCGTAGATAATGTTTTACACAAAGAGTAAAGGCATTTATACGCTTTTGTGGCAATAAAAACGTTTTGTTTAATCACACCAAAGAGATATTTGCTACAAACATAACCCCGATTCAGCCCGACATTAAACCTTTAATAATTAGATATTAAAAATTATATAAATTGAAAAGTAGCAATTCAAAATTGACAGAGCTATTGTTGTCATTTAATCTAAATTATAATAACTAAAATTAGATAATTTCAACTCTAATTAGATATAGATGATACTGTATTCGGTTAAATTGACGGCGTAGCAACGGAGTCTTTGCTTTAATCAACTTTATCAATATCTGAATGAACAAGTAGAACTCAGACATATTTGGTAAATTGTGAACAACTGACGTTAATGAGGTGTTTATGGTATTTGACTCAAACAAAGAAAAAATGCATCCAAAACGTGCTGAGCAGATTCGATCAATTATATAGATTGATTTAATCGTTTCGGCTAGACATTGTAATCATTTTTAGTTAAAAAGTGATGGCAAATATCGTGTGGCGAATATCGTGTTGGCAAATATTTTGTTGGCAAATATCGTGTGTAGCAAAATAATTCATTGTCAAGTAAATATAACCGAATTTGTTACAGTTATTATGAATAAATACACACTTTGAGAAGAGAAAACAATGAACCGAATATTGGTGAACCGAATAATAAATTCGGTTCACCTTAATGCGTACTATTAATCAAATATTTGTCAAGTTAAAAAGTAAAATTTATATGATTCCTCTTTAAGGATGATTTAAGTTTCAAGGAAATTATTGATTGCTCTCAAACACTGTTTCACAGCTTGCATGTTTCCTGTGAACAAATACAATTTGTCTTTAAATGTTATTACTTTTTTATACTTGTGGTTTTTTTCTTTAAAACTATAAGCTTTTTAACGCCATATTTTTGTTTTTAAATATTTAAATATGGAACCTATTTACATAAAAAATGAGAACATTTAACTGAAATTGGTCCTTAACTTAGTCGTGTTGTGACATAAAGTTCACAAATTTGAGTTCTTTCTAAGCAGAAACCATTACATACTTGATGTGACATTACGGAATAATTGAGATTCAGTTTTGTATATAAGAACCACATTGAAATCATTTTCTGGTACTTCGAGGTTCCTTTTATACGACCAGAATATAACAATTTTAACGAACAGCTTCAGTTTAATATCTAAGTGACCCGTTTCGTCAAAGCCATCGTCAGAATGTACCGATATCCATCACAAAATAATTATTATAATGTGTATCCACTAGTGGAAAACAAAACGATCTATTATCCTGTTAGCTACCGATGTCCCAGAGGAAGGCGAAGATGCACGATTCAATGATACTTCAAATACTTCGTCCTTGATGTGTTTCTCGCCATTCTATTACAACAGACATTATAATTTCCATATTCATTGTTTTAATAATGTTTTAACTTTTTGACAATTTATAATTTTAGTCTATATTATTAGTCTAATTGTTGTATTTTATAATTAAACAATTAATTATTAAATGTAAGTAAATATTAAACGTTTAATTCGTTTTATGTAAATAATAAACGATTTTATTGTTCCTGCAACAATAAAAACTTAAAAACTCAACGTGGATATCTAACATCTTGCACACAAAATTCTCCTTGCAGTTTGAAGGAGATTATAATCAATATAATTGAATAATAAATTATTAATAAATTCATTACTTCAATAAAATAAATTCCTAAAACCGCATTTGCCAAGGTGCATTTTAAGCATTCCTTTCTTTATATTTAGCACTGATGTGATCAGAAGATCATAAAATCGGTGCTGGTGATCTTTTGATGGATTTTTCATTTATTTGACAATTTTGCAAGATCACACAAGGTGATTTCGCAACAGAAACCAGCTACGGTATCATTCATTAATTACTTACAGCATCGTACATCTTGACTCGCAGCATGCCAGGCTTACGCCTGACATATTGGTATTGTTTCGTCCGCTACTGCCGTGCAATGGTACATCCGGACTCATCATATGGCTGTGTACCGCTGTAGTTATCTTTTAAACACTATTTGCACTTTCAGATTTGAACTTAGTTATTTCGATCGTTGGCTCTACACTTACAGACTGGTCTAACCGTCCATTACAGCCAGTAATTCTTCAGTTCAATATAACCTTCAATGTAATGAATTTTAGAAATTGCATTTTTCCGAGATTCATTTTATGAATTATTTCTTTATATTTAACAATAATCTGAGAAGTTATTTATTAATGCCCACTGCAGCCTCTCGGTCTGGGGCTGAAAGCAAAACATACAATAATTACATGAATTGAAACAAAAATAGTTATATTAGCCACGACTGGCAGGTAGATTATACTTGTAAGATCGTTTATTTTGACTTCAACACGATTTTATAGCATCAGACTCTATTTAAATATTGATAGATTATGCTATCATCTACAGGCAGTGAATCGATTTTACGAAATGGAATTGTTGAACGAATGGGACAAGAGAAAACATGGGAGATAGGTGGACATTGTAGATTACAAAATTTGCAGCGACAGAATATTGAACGATCATGACATGGAATGTGAATAGAGCACAGCTTGTCATGATAACCGTTAAGGTAGGCGCGAACAATGATTGGAAGCAGCCATGGTATTACGTTTTCATTACTTCTAACTCCATACTTCTTTACTCACAACATGGCAGACTTTAACCTGACATAGTGGTACTGTTTCGTCTGCTACTGCCCTGCAATGGTACATCCAGACTCATCAGAAGGCTGTGTATCGCTGTAGTTTCCTTTTGAACAGTATTTGCACTTTCAGATTTGAACTTAGTTATTTCGATCGTTGGCTCTACGCTTACCGACTGGTCTAACCATTCAGTACAGCAATAAATTCCTCAGTATATGAAACTTTCAATGTAATGAATTTCTGAAAACGCATTTTTTAAGGTGCATTTTACGCATTCGTTCTTTTTTAACTCTAATGTGATCAGGAGATCATAGAATCGGTGCTGGTGATCCTTTGATGGATTTTTTCATTTATTTTATCAATTTCGGTGGCTCACACAAAGTGATGTCGCAGAATAAAGCAGCTAAGGTAGCATTCATTACCTTCAACACCGTACATCTTGACTCGCAACATGCCAGGCTTACGCCTGATATATTGGTATTGTTTTGCCCGCTACTGCAGTGCAATGGTACATCCGGACTCATAATAAGGCTGTGTACCGCCGTAGTTTCCTTTTGAACCCTATCTGCACTTTCAGATTCCTTTAATGTAATGAATTTAAGAAACCGCATTTTCCGATGTGCATTCAAAGCCTTTTTTATATTTGACACTGATGTGATTAGGCAATCATTTTATCATTCGATAAAATGATTAAATTTTTAATTTGAATTTTTAATTAGTTTAATTTAAATTTCGACAACTTATTTTGAATAAAATATGATTTTTTTAGAAAATATAGCCATATGCAATTTGCATTTAGTTAAAATACAAATTAAAAATCAACTTTGTTACGTATACAAAATTGGAATCCAGAATATAATTTCAGCGTTTGTTATTTTAAATTATTTTATAATTTTAGACTATTAAAATTAAATTAATGATTCAAAGGCGAGAAGACGTGCTTATTATTCGTTTTTAACTAAATCATAAATTAATAAATTATATTAATTAATAATTAATTAATAATTAAATTAATTAATCTACTGATTGCAATTGTTGTTCTTAAAAATGGTGGGCCCACCTAAATATTGAAGCCAAATTTGGTTAATAAAAACGTCATATCGACTTTGAATCATTCGGATATTGATTGAATACATATTTTCAAAGTTAAATAAATATCTAATACCTTTTTTGTTAGAATATATAATTATATAATTATTTAATGGTAAAATTGAATTATATATTTGATAATATTTGATTATAATATTAAATATAATTAAATTTAGTAAAGTTAAAGGTAATTTAATTAAGTGAATTTATAAATAATAAGGAAACAATATGCTACAAATTAATAATCTATCTAGGTAGTGAAATCGTACGAATTGTGTGTGAAGTTGCTAGAATTGATCAACAACAATTAAGTTAGAGTCGCAAAAAGTACTCTGTTTAATATTAGGCAAATAGTAATTTTAAATTTTATTACAAGCATGTACATTAAAACATATCTAGAGATAAGCAATTAAGTTCTGATACAATGACTTGTTGATCGTGAAATTTGCAGTTCAAATTGTCTTAATAATGTTTTGATATCGGGAAGATCAGTTTGCTCAATATCTCTGCAAAGTTGTGTTCCTAAACAGAAATAAATTCAGTCCTCTTTATGTTATAAGTCAGATATGTTGGCAGATACGGTTGTTCCATTAAATATTGTATGAAGTATTTATAGGAAATAATTTTTTGATGGCATTGTCTTTGCAATTAGTCGAAATTGACATTATAATTTATTTTATCTATAGCAGAGCCAATCCTTTATTTACTGAACATTAAAATTTATGTGTTAAGCAATTTAATTATCTATCAAAATATTTGCTGAACTATTAAAAAGCAAGTAGTTGTCAGAGCATATTATTAAAAGAATTACTAAAACTTTAAAAGTGTAGATCTGTTGTATTGAATAAATTTAGATAAAAAATTAAAATATTATAATTCAATCAAAATTTATGGAAAATTAATTTATACTTATAAATATAATTAATAGAATTATTAATAGAATTTTAATTTAATAAAATTTTAATGTAATTCGAAGATTTATAATTGTCTATTTAAAAAATTAAATTAAAATGTAAAAAAGCTCCTTTAAATTTAAATTTAATGGAATTATTAGGTTTCTAATGTAGTAATTACATTTAATAGAGGAGATTAGAGTGCAGCCAATAGTGTAGATCTACTAGTATTGCATAAATTTAGATATAAAATAAATTAATATAAATTAATTAAAAATAATTATTTAAATTATAATAGATATGATCATTTATAGATTGTTATTCTAAGTTTTTATTTAATACATGTATTTTAATTATTTAAAAGATTAATTTATAATAATTAATATTAAAATGATAATATTTTTATATAAAAATATTAACGTTAATATTACGATTAAATTTATACATTTACTAGTATCGCGTAAATTTAGATACAAAAATAATTTAATAAAAATTAATTAAAAATAAAATTCACGATGGTCAGCTCCCCACTGACCGAAGAAATTGTTAAAGTCGGATTCCGTGCGTTCTGACATTTGCTCGGAATGTGCAAATCAAACGTCATCGGTCATCGCAGTTGACTAGTCTGTCTACAGAAACGTGGAACGTTACTTTGCTTACGGGGAAAGAATCATATCTAGTGGGTAATGTAAATTGTTTAGGTCTTTAAATAGTTGGAGTTCTCGACTTTAGAGTACCGGAACCCGTTACTCTGGTTCCGGTACGCAACTTTTGGATCGAGGTTGGACCTTGCACTATTTGAGAGTTGCTACAGGAAAGCGTCGACAGGCGAGTGTAAGGATACTCACAAACTCCCGCTTGTCGTTAGCTGCAGAGGAATTTTGCCCTGTAAATGAACGTTTGGCGTCCTTGAGACTTGTAGTCAAAAATGGACAACAGAAATGCAACAACTCAACACCAATCTCGTTAAGATCGGGGGTTCTGTTCCTTTTCACCATTCCCCCTTCAGGTAGCATAGTCACTGTAAATGTGAGCATTAAATTCGGCCAATAAAATGAGAGAATAACTCGCGGGTTTACTCGCAGCGTATTCCTAGCTAGTGTTGGGTACATAGACACACACAACAGTCAACATCTTTAACTAGCAATTAATGAATCAAAGAAGCAACTTGGGTGAAGTTTGGTGAGCGTCTCGAACTTGATAATCGGTCAGCTTCAAAGATGCTTTGGATCAAAGCCCTTTGTGAAGACATGAAAGGTTCCTAGTGATTGACCAATTTGGATAGTGATTTCGATCTATAATAAAAGGAATCGAAGTTCAAATTAGATGCTATTACTCTTATTAGACTACCTAGTAAGCTATTTGCCAGGATCCTTGAACTAAGGACCGATAGTCTAGGGACTATGCTGGAGTAGCAATGTGGAAGTCGTTCTGTTCGAGGAATCACGGATCAGCTTTTAATGTATTGTTCAGTTTTCATATCCTCAATTATGAGCTTGAACTTTGGATCCTGACCGAAAGGACATTTCGGTTGACCGACCGACAGGCAACCGAAAAAATTCCTTCGTGGTGTGGGCGGCTTCAGCCTTTGAGATAAATATCGAAGCTCGGTCATTTGCGAGAATCCTGAAGCAAAGTCGCTGCTCTTCTACGTTGAAAGATGCCAGCTGATGTGACTGGGCCACGTTTTTGAGGATGGCTAGGGCGATCTTCCTCGTAAAGTCTTCCAGATAAAATTTTCTGCAAGGAGATCCCGAGGCAGACCTCGGTAAAGGTGGAGAGATCAAAGTCTTCATCTTGCAAATAAACGCTTAGGACTTCATGAAGAGGTAGTCTGGTCGGCTACTCAAGACCGTGATACTTGGTCACGTCTTGTCCGTGCAGTGCCTCCACAACCCGATTTCGAATCAGTGGAAACAATGAAGACATTTTGTTTATTAAAATATATATAGTAAATATTTACAAATATTTTATAAATATTTATAAAATATTTATAGTTTTAATTTAATTCATGTATTTTAATTATTTAAGAAATCGATTTAATTATCGATTAAATTGATTAAAATTAATTATCAATTAATTTTTATCAATTACGATTAAATTGATAAATCAATTTAATCGTAATACTGTACTTTATTTTTAACAAATTTTCTAATTGACGTTTCAGTCGTTACTTACCATGTACAGTCATCATGTGTGTTTTCATGTTACAGATTACAGTAAATCTTCGTTTACATATCTCGCATGAAAATGGTTTGATCCCTTAAGAAAATGCGACAATTAGTTAACACTTAGTTTATTATTTTGACTGAAGTACTAACCTAAATGTGTCATTAAATGAACACGCATGTTGTTTTGTTTAACAAATCCCCTTCCGCAAGGACATCTCAAAGGCCATTGTCCTGTATGAACATAAAAGTGATTTCGAAGATCACCTGGTGTGGAAAATTGTTTTTCACAAATAACACATTGATGAGGTTTAATCTAAATTTTACAGAATCCTTAAAAATGAGATTAATAATGAAGCAAATATAAAAACCAATATTTTTAAAACAATTCTTTATTTGTACTAAAGAATTAAAATACAATCTAAAAAGCAGGAATTTGATTGTTATGTGCTGCCTCGAGCATACACTCAACATTTCGTTGAACGGCAACACTCGTGCGCTCTATAAAAAACTTGGCTGCTTGAGGCTCACGGGTAGTTCGGATTAATCGTGTGCCTAGGTTTCAGATGAACTCTTTAGTATCCTGACCGAACAAGCCCAATGTGTTAATAGCGATGGGCGCAAAATAATAACCGTCGTTTGATCCACAACCATTGACGGCCATATTCTCATAACAAAGAGAAAGCGGACTCGGGCAAGTAAATTCGCACACGAGCTGTTTGCTATCCTGCCAGGGGGATTGATGTAGCGCCGTCGAGCCGCTTTCCATCGTATCGGGGCAAACCTGTTGGCTCGAGGCGAGACGAGAACCCAGCAGCATCCATGGCAAAACGGATAAAGCAGTTAACTTCGACGTGCCTTCTGAAACGGGCCTTTACTTTACGATAATCCAGTATTATAGTGTTTATTTTTTGATTTTGACTTGCGAAATTGTTTTGTGAACTTAAAAATAACTTAACTTTTAAATCACTTAACTTCTGTGAGCACGTAAAACGTGCTATTTAGATTTCTATTTGACAAATTCTCAGCTATACGTTTTAACACATTCTATAATATGCATTAAAATAAACATTATCAACACATATTTTTATTGATATGCACACCATTTAATATTACATATTTAGTGGACAAAAACATGTATTTTATCTTTTTACGAAGTTTTTACGAAGGTTCCTCATGGTGATCTCTAATCTCAAAACTTTAACTCTAGGAAAATTCTTAACTCTAACTCTCTTTAAATTTTATCAAGCATTATTTTTTAATTTAAAGGTGATATAAAATACGAAGACTCAGTTAGCTGATCTGAATAATTATTAATATTATATAATTATAATTAATAATTATACGTATTTTATCCGATATAATTAAATAATTAATATTTTATGTTAAGATGTTATATCATTTAGATTTTTATAATATAATAATCTTAAAAATTCAATTTTTGTGAATTTTTACCTGATAACATAGCAGTTCCTCCTGATGACCTCTAATCTTTATTATGATACGTCGTCTATTATGTATTAGTCAATTCATAAAAGTCGACTTATTTTTAATTTTAATAAAAAATTAACTTTATATAAATTTTAAAAAATCTTACATAATCAATTATTTGTAATTATTTATAATGTATTATTAATATTACACTAAATAGTCAAATTTTATCCGAGGAAATGCGTCATTTGCGTATATTTAGCCAGCTGCTATGTCGGGTCGAAGAATTAGAGGCCGAAACCTGACAGCATTGCAATTCCCCTTGATAATTTCTAATCCTTATTCAAATTCAACGTCTGTTATTTATTAATCAATTCATAAAATTTACTTTTATTCTAAATATTAACTTGATATAAATTATATAAATATCTTATATAATAATTGTTTATTATTTATAATTATTTACTTGTTGATTTATTTATTATTTAAATTTTATTCAGTATTATTTTTAGTTTATAAACAATATAAAATACGTAGACTCAGTTAGCTGATCTGATAAAATATAACGGTTTGTGTTATATTTCGGTCTGTGTTAACAGATCGAAACATGTTAACACAGTAGTTTATCCCTTAGACCTCTAATCTTTATTCTGACACATCGTATATTGTGTATTAGTCAATTCTTAAAAATTGACGTTTATTTTAAATTTTGATTTTTAACTTGATATAAATTATATAAAATCTTATATAACAATTATTTATTATTTATAATTATTGATTATTATTTAATTATTTATAATTTTATTTTTATTCAACATCATTTTTAATTTATAATTCGTATAAATTACATATATTCAGCGACCTGATTTGGTTAATTAGTGGTCTTCAACAAGCCCAATTGTAATCGTTTATATCTCAAAATTAGAAAGTTTTTGTAAAAGCTCTGAAAACTATTTGGGCAGTCCTTAAAAATTCAGAGTTTTACTAAAAATCACGCCATTTTTACTTCACCATAACAAGTTTTGCTAAACCAGCACTACAGAAACACAAAAGATATATCTTATTTTCGTGAGGAGTTATACAGATAGGGGGTATGTCCATAATCTCTAAATGTATTCCTAATTAGATTTAGTATAAAAATGATGTTTTATCACAGAAACTGCCTATTTCTCTTATTACCTTACTGCAATGTAAATTTAATATTTAAAGTTTAAAGATTAAAAGTTTATATATTATAAGAGTATAAATTATATATAAATTATTAATTTATATCATAGATAAATTATTATACAAATTTTTATTTCTAATTTATATCTTATTATAGTTCAGAGTAAAATCAAGTATTGGGAGACTACACTTTTATATAAATTTGTCAAGTAAATTAAACGAGTCTCGTGGTGTTGTGCCTTGCATACGAAACAAATCTACAAATAATAGAAGTAGCTTTATTTATTTTTTAAATAAATAATAATATATTTTCTATCTGATTTCAATTATTAAATTATATTTAATAATTTGAATTATAGAAATTTTAATATTTTACATTTTTATCTGAAAATATGTGCCTTCAATCTCCAAGATCAACCACCTATTAATGCTAGTATTAATTCTTTGTAAAAAATCAACGTCCTGATCTCAAGTCGAAATAATCGACTTGAGAGCACGATATAGTTATATTTATATCTAAATATTAGACTAATATTTACAATGTAAATGTAACATTACGATAAATTACTACTTATAACTATCAATATATAGACTTACCTTTGAATGAGTTAGCTTATGATAATAGAGATTGCTGTTAGCAGTAAACGCCTTACCACACTGTTTGCAAGTGTGTGGTTTTTCGCCAGTATGGATACGAGCGTGTGTATTTAAGGAACTCGTTGTGGTAAATCGTTTACCACAAGTTTGACATGTAAATGGTCGCTCGCCTAAAATTCTCTCTTAAATATAAAGTTTTAAAAGGAAATTTAACCTGTGTGTATCCGAACGTGGCGGTCTAGTAGCGACGGTCTGTCGAAAGATTTGTCACATTGATCACAACAAAAGTATCTCGATCGTTTCTAAAAATGTTTTGACAAATCATGCCTTGACTTTTTCCAAGGGAATCATAAAACAAATCAACTTTATTAGTAAATTTTCGCTAATGCAATTAGCCTCTTCAAAAATCTTTTAAAAATTTTCTTTAATTCTAACTTTATATCATTTTCTATAATTTTATATCATTTATATCATTTGTAATTTTTATATAAAATATTTTTTATATTTTTAATATTTTATATAAGTGTATCTTTAATATCTTTAATATATCAATTTTTTTCATTAAAGTCAATATTAAAAAATAATAACCTTAATATTTTATATCTTTAATATTTTATATCTTTAATATTTTATATCTTTAATATTTTATATTAATGTATCTTAAATATCTTGAATATTTTAAATCTTTTCTATTAAAATATTTAATATCTTATATTTAAAAATATTTAATATTTTAAATTAAATTCAATATGTTTACTTGAAATTATTAATGTATCTTTAATATCTTTAATATTTTACATTTAAGTCAATATTCGTGTATAAAATATTAATATATTATCTTAATATTAATATCTGTATCTATGCAGTTGTAAAATGTATTCCTATTATTAAATTCTCGAATTAATCTATTTATATCAAGTTAAAATAAATAATTGGAAATTAAAAAAAAAAACAGTTTTTACGAATTGACTAATAAATAACATATTATGCATTTCGACATTTATTCATCGACACAACTTAACAACGGGGATAAATAGTTGCTGATGAAGTATTTTCTCTGATGAAATTTGATTATCAAATGTCGTATTTTAATTCATGCAAATGGCATATTTCCTTTGATAAAATTTTATTAACAAGTATCTTATTCTAATGCAAAGTATATTATTTATTATCTATCCATAAAAATTTTCCGGTAATGATTTTAAAGTTATTTTTAATACTATTTCGTTAATTATATATTATTATTTTCTGCTTGATGTTATTTTTATAGTAACCTAGTTTAAAATATGTATCTATTAAATTATTTAAATGATTTTGAAGAAAGCCAATATCATTACATATTGTTGCAATTCTTAAAATTTCATTATTTAATGTATTATATTTTATATTATATGGTATGCATGAATGCTCATGCAAAAATATGTTTCTTGTAAATTTAAATATGTCATCTTTACGATATAAATTAATAGTAGTTTTAGTTAATGTTAATTTAATGTTCATATCTAGATATACACCTTCTTTATCATTAATATTATTAATATCATTAATAATGCTTTTTTTAAGAATGAGGCTACCTGGGTAAATTTGTTCGCTTATTGAATAAAACTTATTAGAATAAAATACATATATATCAATATATCGAAACATAGTTTCATATCTTTATATAATTTAAATTTATTTTTTAAACAGTTATGAACAAATTCATATTAAGGTGACTTAAAAATAAGTCACCTTTAATTGGGCTACTTAGCTCTCATAGGAACACCTTTAATCTATCTGAATATGGATGTCACTACTTTTAAATAATTTTGATTTATCAAAATATTTAAGGCTTATATTTATTTAATTTTACCCATATATTTATGGATAAAATAAATATATTATTGAATTACAAATATTTTTAATATATAATATATTTTAATATAAATAACATATTATTATATTTTTATTTAATAAATATATTTATGGATTAAAATATTTGCTTGATGGTTTTTTCTTACGCTTATTTAATGTCTGCTAAATCTAAAACTTAAGTATTTATATTCTGAAAATGTATTCCTTCTGTGTGTTCTAAAAATTCTTTTGTAGAATTAATACTGAAATAGTGTTTTATACCAGTATTAATTTCGATTACCTTGCAATATTTTTTAAAAGTGTGCTTTAATTACTTTAAGTATTTTATTCATATAGACAGAAAGTGGTTTTAATGTACATTTAAACGCACTACATATGAACCTAGGTTTTATTGGATTTTTATGTAATTTTGGATTCCAATATAATATAGGTATAGTTTTATTATCTGATTCAATTTTTATACCCTTTTTATCCGTTATAGAAGAGTGATTTGTACTAATTGTTTCTGAATAATTGACATCAAAATTTCACTTAAATTTCACTTATTAAATTCAGGTTAGATTTATGTTTCATGAGTTTATTTTCTTATCCATTATAGAGCAATGATTTGTAATAATTGTTTCTAAATTTAAATCACTGCATTCATATGTTGCGTTTACATTAAAATCATTATAATTAACTTCTTTCATCAGTATATCCTAATAAAGCTGTTTGCATATAAAGACAAAGCGATAACTGCCTTTATCAATAGTTGTTATTATATAGTTATCCTTTAATTTAATGTATCCTTTAAATACATTTCTTTATTAATTTTATCTTTGCTTATATAA
Source organism: Pomphorhynchus laevis (assembly GCA_012934845.2). Lineage (NCBI taxonomy): Eukaryota > Metazoa > Acanthocephala > Palaeacanthocephala > Echinorhynchida > Pomphorhynchidae > Pomphorhynchus > Pomphorhynchus laevis. Next base: position 153,746 of record WNNJ02001487.1, on the reverse strand, counting down.
TTGTTTGTTATTTTCATTTTCTTTCCAAATTTAATTGTTAATCGTTTGATTACCAAAGTTATCTTTAACTAATTGCAAATTTGTAAAATTGTTTGTTATTTTCATTTTATTTTTAATTTTATCAAATATATAATCTTTCCAAATGTTTATCTTAGATATATTCGAGCTTTCACTATTAATCAGCTTACTAAAGTAATCATTTAAGTTATTATATAACGAATTGTAAATTTTATTTTTGTCGTTGTTATTATTTAATCTATATTTATACCCTTTTGATAGCAGCTTTCTTAATTCACAATTTTCAATTAATTCTAGATTATGGGTACATATATGTTCATTTATTTTATCAAAACTAAGACTTTTACAATTGCATTCTGTTTCCATTCTGTTTCTATATTTAATATTTTTAACTCTATTTTTCCTATTCCTTTTATCACCATGACTTCTTGGTTTGCGTTTAACCGGATTATTATAATATAGTTGTTTATTATGTATTATACTACTCCTGCCAATTCCTTGTACCACGTCATTCAATCCTAATGGGTACATGGAATTAAGCGTTTTAATCCAAAAATCTTATTTTTCTAATAGTTTTTGATTTAATATTGAAATGTTTTCTTCGATAATATGTTCTAAAATAAATAACTTAGTTTTAATATCGATTAATCTCAAATGCTTATGAAATATAATTTAACTATTAAGTAAATCTTTTAAAAGCTGTTTTAATATTTCTTATTGTCACATGTATTTTTAATATTTTTATATCTTTTTAATATTATCTATAAATATATATAGTATATTATCTATAAATCAGTTCATACAAATTTCAATACAGTGTGTGTTGAAATTAACAATAATTTAGCATCCCAGAGGTTGAACAGGGTTCATTCTGCCAGGTCGTGTTTGCTTCTTCAGGTAGGTTTGGTGGATCGGCGCAGAGAGTAATACAGGATATACCATCGAGAATTAGTATGAAACAAGAAAAGTTATCCAAGTGTCATTTCGTGGTTGAGAACAAAAATTAGCTTGACGCTGGCAAAATCTGTATCCCAATGTTTACGTTCACCGGCCCGTAAACACGTTGAGAGAGACTAGATTTTACAGATGGGACTGTCTAGCGCGGATTCTTGCCGAAATAATCAGGATCAGTTTGCAGAACAGGCAGATTGAGAATGAAAGGAATCATAGTGAGAATCAGATGACGGCCTATTCTTAAAGAAAACCAATATTATCTTTATGGGACCCATTTGCGGGTAACCCTTATAATAATTGAATTTAATTTAAATTGTTAAATAATAATAATTTAGTATTTGGTAATCAATGGAAATACATCATTGACACATATTTGGGCTCGATGTTATGTTGTGTCACTAAATAGGAACAGCATCTTTATAACATTGGAGGTCCTCGATGGCTTGAAATCTAATATATAGTATATTATCTATTAATCAGTTCATATTTTACTTATAATAAAAATTGGAATGATTTATAGTAAAATCATTCCAATTTTACTTGTAAGATATCTGAATTATAACAAATTTTTACATTACAATATTTTGATTTTTTTATTATTTAATTTTATATTACAAAATAATGCATCAATAATATTTATGCACAGTACAAAGTGATATTCACATTCTCAAATAGCTGATTTGTTCAATATTTTTATTTAAATAAATAGATATATTAACAAATATTCTGGAATAAATAAATATTTTTTAATACAAAACTAAACTGATATACATTCCATGACTATTAATTAATTACCTTTTCTTCTGGTTCATTGCACCGAGCAATATCTTCTTCCGGTACACGTTTTCTTTTTATATTATCATTCTTAGTGCAATCTTCATTAGTCGTAACAACTTCCGTTTTAAAATTTAAGGTTTCAAAGCGTCCATGTTTATTAAAAGGCTCGATGTTTTCTTTATTTTCTTCGAATCTTTTTGAAAGTAATTCGGATATGTAGAATGATCTTTTTGGCATTTTCACTGATGCGAAAGGAGCATTGTCAAAATGTACTTTACATTTATATAAGTGATCTACTGATTGTCCTAAGAAATTGGTTTTTAACTGTTATTCCCTACTGATAGTAATTTACTGATATCTGAATTGACCAATGGAAACTGTTCATTCATTTTTTTGAAGTGCTGCACTTAGCAACTTACTGAAACTGATCTATAAAACTAAGCAAAAAGCTGCATTTAATATTACACTGCAGTTGAACATGTTTGCACAGCACTTGTTTCTCCTGTCATAACGATTAACCTAGTAGTTCAAGTAAACTATTAATCGTTTTTAGCGAATATTTGTCCTTTGAGATTAATATTAATATTAACACTGAGACATGTGTAATATTTTGATACTTTTGGATGTTAATCAATGTACTCCAAGAATATAAAAATAATTTTATTTATCTTTAAAGATTGTCAATTCATGTTCTTTTTGTTTGACAGGATTGAAAATTACTGCTTTATTCAGTAACACAAATGTTGTTTACCATTGAGTTAATTTATTGGATAATTTTGAAGAATCAAATAAACTCCGACAATATAATAAACAAAACATGTTACTTTGCACATCTGTAATTTTAAATTTATTAATTATAATTTATTATTTTTAAAAATTTAAAAATTATCTTTGCAATCTCAATATTTTTGAACAACTGCATATCTACAAGTTTTATACGTTTATTTATACGTTTGTATATAAACAAGGTTCCCTAGTTGCCTTAATCAATTGTGATAACCGTTGTCGTCTTATGCGACTATGTACCATAAATTTACAATTCTAATTACAATATAATATTTAGAATATTATAATATTAATATAATATTTATAAAATATATTATGTGTTAAGAACGGTACTACTTAAATTTATCGATTCAGCAGACAAGATGATCACAAACTAATGTATTTGAGCAAATTTGAAGAGTTATATAGGGATTAACCCGAGAACATGACAGAAACAGTTTTGTCAGTAAAACTATACATTGACAATGTTATATGTCTCTTTTTCGAAAGTGATTACTTTTATGATGATATCCGTTAAATGTTAAAATATTAATCTTTTAATCTCTAATCCAATGAATGGTTTTATTCTACCATTTTTATTTTAAATGTATTTTTGTATTTTATATGTTAAATGAATTTTTAAATTCACTGATAAATTAATTTATTGCACTGTATAATTTACTTTCTAATTACTCTATGTATGACGTTAGCATTATTGGGTTAATTAAAGATACAAGATATAACTAAAGTAGTTTCACTTACTAACAATTCACACAATTAAATAATACATTGAATAATTTTAATAATTATTATAGTCACGTATAATTGTATTTAAAATTTATTAATATTTTACAGGAGGTTATATCACAACCATATTGTATAATATGCCTATTTTTCGGTTTACTATCATCACCAAAAGGCTGATAGGTTTGCTATTATCCAGTGTTTACAATGTTATGTAATGATCTTTAAAGTTACTTTGATTATTTTTTCGTATTACTATATTATGTAAAACGTTTACTTGCTATCTCTCTTGCGATTTCATTTTATGAGCTGTAATGAGCATAACTTATGTCGCAATGATTGATTAAATATCATTGATAGTTTAGTTACAAAAGTCATTATACATTGTCTTTAGGGATTATCCTTTAAAAATATAATGTTTCCTTGTAGTAACAAGATCTCAACTAAATACTTTATATTGATCGTTTTATATTTAGTAATTAAGTCGCATGCGAATACTTTGTCAAGTTTATAATACGAGCAGAAAATAAATTTATTTACAGACTTCTACAGTCAGATCGTGCTGTAATTGCCTTTATGATAGAGAAAGATCATGCAGAGTTCAATAAAACATCGGTCGTATGCATCACATATGCACTCAGCTATTATGATCATATTGATTGACGTTAAGAGCTAAACAGCGGAGCCATTATACAGTGCTTAGGCGATCATAAAGATTATGACCAGTTCATTGATCCTGGTTATTTTACAGCTGTTGTTGAATCTAAATTGGCCTGACAATTTCAAACACTTGATGCCCTCACAAACAAATGTGTGAATTCCCTTTGCACAACTATTGCAATATTTTTGTCGTATTAACAGATAAGTGTGAACTGAAATTGTGCTTGGAGCATTAAACGAAATAAAATAGTGATATACGAACAGCACTTGTTCGTGTTATAAGATCACATTTACACCTTGTCATCTTGCATTCTATAAACTTGACTGGGAAAGCATTAATTAGCCACAATTTTAAATACTTTTTTTATGGATGGTGCAAGCTGATTAGAAAAATCTACAACCTTCACTCATACTAACTGGCTATCGATCATAACATTGTTTTTAAAACGTGATCGTTTCAAATTGTTTTTAAAACGTAAACGTTTCAAATTGTACACAATTGTATTCATATAAGTTTAAACTTTATATTTATATAAAGTTTAGATTTTAAATTGAAATATAAAATAAAAGTCAATTTTTATGAATTGACTAATAAATAAAAGACGATGTTTCAGAATAAGGATTAGATGACATTAGGAGGAACTGCCATGTAATCAGGTTTTGGTCAATACTCCTCGACCCAACATGACAGCGAGGCCAAATACATGCTAATGACGTATTTTCTTTGATGAAGAATATTTATAAATATTTATTTTTCTTATATCAAGTAAAAATAAAAAAAATAAATTTGCAAGAAGTCAATTTGTTATGAATTGACTAATAAATTACAGACCATGTATTAGAATGAGGATTAGAGGTAATCAGTAGGTAGTGCTATGTTATCAGTTCTCGGCCCATATTCTTCGACCCATCATAACAGCATATTATATTTTTATATAATATGCTGTAATATAATATAACATATTATAATATATTAATATAATTATATTACATCATATTAATATCATATCATATTAATATGATATCACACAAAGTTAGTTCGTTTAACAGTTTAGAGGTACGTAACTTAATAACTTGTTATTTATTTAATAACTTGTCAGTAGAATAAATAAGATCAGCTAACTGAGTCCACGTATTTTATACGATCTAAACATAAATAATTAAATAATAAATATTTTATGTTAAGATGTTATATCATTTAGATTTTTATAATATAATAATCTTAAAAATTCAATTTTTGTGAATTTTTACCTGATAACATAGCAGTTCCTCCTGATGACCTCTAATCTTTATTATGATACATCGTCTATTATGTATTAGTCAATTCATAAAAGTCGACTTATTTTTAATTTTAATAAAAAATTAACTTTATATAAATTTTAAAAAATCTTACATAATTAATTATTTGTAATTATTTATAATGTATTATTAATATTACACTAAATAGTCAAATTTTATCCGAGGAAATGCGTCATTTGCGTATATTTAGCCAGCTGTCGGGTCGAAGAATTAGAGGCCGAAACCTGACGGCATTGCAATTCCTCTTGATAATTTCTAATCCTTATTCAAATTCAACGTCTGTTATTTATTAATCAATTCATAAAATTTACTTTTATTCTAAATATTAACTTGATATAAATTATATAAATATCTTATATAATAATTGTTTATTATTTATAATTATTTACTTGTTGATTTATTTATTATTTAAATTTTATTCAGTATTATTTTTAGTTTATAAACAATATAAAATACGTAGACTCAGTTAGCTGATCTGATAAAATATAACGGTTTGTGTTATATTTCGGTCTGTGTTAACAGATCGAAACATGTTAACACAGTAGTTTATCCCTTAGACCTCTAATCTTTATTCTGACACATCGTATATTGTGTATTAGTCAATTCTTAAAAATTGACGTTTATTTTAAATTTTGATTTTTAACTTGATATAAATTATATAAAATCTTATATAACAATTATTTATTATTTATAATTATTGATTATTATTTAATTATTTATAATTTTATTTTTATTCAACATCATTTTTAATTTATAATTCGTATAAATTACATATATTCAGCGACCTGATTTGGTCAATTAGTAGTCTTCAACAAGCCCAATTGTAATGGTTATTTATAATTATTTACTTGTTGATTTATTTATTATTTAAATTGTATTCAGTATTATTTTTAGTTTATAAACAATATAAAATACGTAGACTCAGTTAGCTTAGCTGATTTTATTAACATATTTATATGTTGAAATGCAAATATCATATTTCGATAAATTAATTTAATCTTTTATAAATTTATCTAATTCTGAAATTTCAAACAACAGTTTACGATTTTCAAGACCAAAATACTGGCAAAATATAATTCTTATGTTATTCAATTAGCAATTTAATTTGCAGTAACTTATTGATAATAAATAATTATTAATTATTTAAAATTAATTATTTTAATGTAAAATTTATTACGAATGGTATTATCATTATGCTTTGATAATAATATTATATTCAAATATATCGAAACAGTAAAACAATGAATTCATATTCAGCTTCAAATGTAGATGTGACTAGTTTGTTTGATTCTCGTGAAAAAGGTCTAATGACAAATATCAATGAAGAGTAGTGCATTATGAAATGAATGAGAAATGAGTGTTTATTTAAACCGGAAAAATATAATTTATGATAGACGTAATTTGTAAATTAGATATTTCGAGCTTTACCTTGAATGTGTACATAAAATATAATTTATTTATACTAAAATTAATATTTTTTTATAAAATACAATTCTATTTATATTTAAATATATTTCATCATGTAAAACGCGGTAGATGATAGTTTCATAGTGACTTAAAAATGTTAATACTTGGTTCGAGTATAAAATTAATAAAACCAAAATTAATGATAAAGATGGTATATATCTAGATATGAACATTAAATTAACGTTAACTAAAACTACTATTGATTTATATTGTAATATAAATCAATAATTGTAATATAATATTGTAATATTATTAATATTAATAATATAACATTATTGTAATATAATATTGATTTATATGGATAAACTTGAATTTTTAGAATCCTTAAATATTTTAATAAATCAAAATTATTTAAAAGTAAGGACATCTATATTTAGACAAGTAAAGCTGTTCCAGTGGGTGGTAATAGTATCCAAATTATAGCTGACTTGTTTTTAAGCTTTATAGCATATGAATTTGTTCATAACTATGTAAAAAATAAATCTAAATTATATGAAGATATGAAATACATGCTTTGATATTTTGATTATATTTGTGTATTTAATTCGAGCAATTTTTATTCAATAAGCGAACAAATTTATCTTGGTAGCCTTATTATTAATAAAGAACATTAAATACAATGAACATTAAATACAATACGATAATGAAATATGTTCGTTAAATTAAAAAAATTATAAAAATAGAATCAGTTAAAAACTAAATCAATTATTTATTACGTAATCAATTTAATGAATTACTTTGACGTTGTGTGAAACAGTAGTTCCTGAGGATGATATATTTTATACGCGTCCTTATATATGCTTTAAAATATAATTTATTTATACTAAAATTAATATTTTTTTATAAAATACAATTCTATTTATATTTAAATATATTTCATCATGTAAAACGCGGTAGATGATAGTTTCATAGTGACTTAAAAATGTTAATACTTGGTTCGAGTATAAAATTAATAAATTATTCATTGTAAAATATGCTAGTTGGTCTACTAAGTTGACAGAGGCTAGTAGATCTTATTATATTTATTGTAATAGCTAAAAATCATTTAAATTGTACCTAAAGTATGTTCATTCGTTCATAACAACATATTATCTGTTAATAATTAGTAACGATTTTTATTTGAAATTAAGATAAATTTCAGTGTCTTTAGCCTCAACTTTATAAATTTATTACTCAATCGATTTTATAGCAAAATCAATATTAAAAAATATAATAATTGACTTTGATTCTATTCGTAACAATTGACTTTTTTAAAATTTCAGCTTGATTTATATAAATGGTAAAATATCTTATATAATTAATTAGTATTTATCTTTAATTTTGATTGTATAAAATATATAGACTCAGTTATATGATCTAATAGTTTTGAATGTCACCAAGAAATTTATCTGTTCAAAGTTCAATATTTTTATATTTTTGGCCACTATCTTCACGATCAAAAATTATGATAATATATTGGAATTTAATTATTTTATTTTTAAAATAGTTACAAAAGCTTTTGAAACATCTAATTTGAAACGTATTTTTTAGATTCAATAATTCAAAATTTAGAATTATAATCGATAATGTTTTTAAATAAACTGCATTGCTGGATTTTCCCACTTCTGAATATGTTTAGCTAAACATTCCGATATTTTTATCTGGTCATAATGATTACATAATATTAACTTTGTGTTTGCTCGGTTCCATAATACAGTCTCTTTTATAGTCATTAAACGTTAATGTAAAATATTGAATTTTTCAAAACTATTGAGTGCTTCCACTACGAACATGATTTTATGTTCTTAAACAATTGACATTTATTTTAAATTTTAACTTGACATAAATATAAATAGTAAAATATCTCATATAATTAATTAGTTTTGATTTTGCAGTTTCATATTATATTGCAGTTTAATATTATCAGTTTGATAATTTTTTGTAATTTTTAGTAGGCTTGTAATAAATAGCGCCACTAGCACTCAACATAAATTTCTCCTTTTTATTATTCAATTCATAAAAATTGACTTTTATTTTAAATTTTACTATGATATAAATATAAATTATATTAAAGCTTATAACAATTATTTATTATTTATCTTTATTTTTATTTATATATCATATAAAATACGTAGACTCAGTTATCTGATCTGATTAAAATACGGTAAAATAAATTACTAAATTTGATCTTATTTAATAAAAATAAATTAACATATTATTATATCACAAAAATTCTGTAAAAATTATAAAAGTTTTATAAAAAATCTGGTAATATTGATCGCATAATTTTTGTGAAAGCTCGGTTCCATAATACAATCGGTTTTATAGTCACTAATCGTTAATGTTTGTAACTCTGAAGAATAACTATTTCGTACAGAGAAGAAATTAAACGTCGTCAATCTAATATTTATTAGATTTGTGAAAATCTAATATTTAATAGATTTTTATTTTATTTTTATTTTTATTTCATTTAAAATATGATTAATCTAAAAAATTGTAGATAGTTGATAATGATCCATTATTGATAATTAATTATTGGATCTGGATCAACCTCTCTTAGCATATTCAGAAAATTTTTAAGATTTCTAAAGATGCTAACAGAGGTAAGCGAAATATCAAATACAAGTTTCCCCTTTAAAATCTTGCAAATTGATTAATTATAATAATCAATTAATGATCCAAATCAATGCTCGTGTATCTGGCAAAAATCAATCTCAATTATGGCAGAGGTATTGGATTATCGAGGATATAGCAGACAGCAGATACATGAACAAAAGTTAAAAATAACGATTGTTTTAATTGATCAATTTAAAACGATGGTTGAAATTAAAAGTGGTCGAAACAATTTGTTGCCAACGAAGAACGATAGTTCATCCACCACTATCTAGAGTTTTCACTGTCAGGTGATGAGCAAATAAGACAGTTAAACGAAAATAGATTAAAAGGGGCTAATTTTAAAAATGGACTTGTTTTTATGCAAGAACGTGAAATGTCACTTCGAGGGAATGTAATAAACCAGATTTAGTGAAGGAGATCAGTAGTTTCGTTTTATAATTAGTCTCAGGCATTTATTGTTATAAACTTTGACTATTATTTGTTTAATAGATTGTTAAATAAGGCATCTTCGGTCAGTGAGTTATGCGAACTTAATTTCCTAATTGTATTTGCGAATTGAAAGTTGAGCACATATTCATGCGATAAAATAATCTATCTTGCTTCAAAGAATCGGCAGTGTAAAATCAGGTAATCATTCTCCGCAACACTATTTTACAATTGAACTATTATAAATGACGACGAAATGTATGTACTGAATGGACTTCGTGCTGATGTTATTCTCATATATTTATTCCTATCTTGTTTTAAAAAGTTTATCTCATCATTTCATGGTATAGAACAAGCGTTATGTCTATGTCATGAGATCAACTGCACTTCGCAGTTACCGTATCGTAAATTGTCTCATCGACTTAAATCAGAATGTCACCCATAACAAACCAAAGCGCGTAGTCGAACTCCTAAACAGTACGACTTTATCAAGCAAGAAATTCAACGACTATTGCTCGAAGGTGTTATTGAGAAAACTGTGCTCCCTTGCGATCTAAAGTACTGATTTTAACATAGAGTACTGGTAGTAAGCGAATGGTGATTGACTATTCATCAACCATCAGCAAATTTACTTTGTATGAGGGATATTCGTTACCTCGTACTGATGATATAAAATGTCTCTATACCGGTATTTCAGTCTATGCAATCTGAAGTCGGTATATCATCCGACTATAAAAGGATGACATCGAATAAACTGCTTTTAAAGCTGCCGATGGGCTGTATCACTAGGATAATTAGTAAGTCCAAATGATGTCATTCACACTTACTAATCGGGTTGCAGCCTTTTAACTAATCACCGATTATATCATCAAATGTGAAGGCCTAAATTGTGTTTTTACGCTTTTCTGATCGACTTGGTAATAACTGGATCCACGGAGGAAGAACAAAATTCCAATGTACAACGATTCATTAAAGTCAGGTTGCTTTCTTGTAGCCTATTCTACCCAAAAGTAAGAAAAGGCACGTCATATAAGGAAATAATTATATTTGTGACTGATATTATTTCCTTATATTTCTAGATAGTTAAATAAAAATTATAGACTTGTCATTTACTACAGTTTATTTAACTATTGTTGGAAGCTCATACAGCCATGAACAAGCTTTTAAAACCAGAGATATTTACAATGCCAGTCAACACAGCTCGTGGACACATTGGAAACGGCGTTTTGAAAAGTATCTGTCAAAGGTTCCCAACTTAGAGGAAAACGATAAGCTGGATCTCTTGATCAATCACGTTGCTCCTAACGTCTTCAGTTACATTTCGACAATCAATGATTACGTTCTTGCTCTCAGACGACTCGACGACCTATACTTGAAGCCAAGAAACAAAGTATTCGCACGTTTTCAGTTTAGCACGTGTAAATAGCTACAGAATCAGTCGATAGACGATTTCATCCGAGCGTTAGATCAACTTGCAAAGAATTGCGAATTCAAAGAGGTCAATGCAGACGAGCATCGCTGCTTGTGCGTCCGCGACGATCTAAGTTCGGGTGCGATTAGACAACGATTGCTTGAAGTGCCTCAACTCACATTGCTGGCGGCAGTTGAAAAGGCCAGAACGCTTGAATTGGCTCACCTGAACGCTTAAGCATACCGAATGACAGATATTCATAAGTCAGCAGTCTCCGACCAAATCGTCACGGGATAGGCTTCGTCACCCTGTGCCGCAGTCTCGTATTCAAAATCGGCATGCTACTTCTGTGGTCGTGATAGACACCCACGAAGTAAATGTCCTGCCAGGATTGCACACTGTCGAAAATGCAATAAGGTCGGCCATTTTTCGATTGTCTGTCGGTCAGATCCTGCTGGTCTATCTCGTTCTGCCGCTACAACTACAGAAGCGACTGATCAATTTCATCTGTAGCTACGCTCTCATTATCTACAACAATATCCGATGATATAGCCCAAGCAAAAATTCAAGTATGCATTAATAATTGTCACGTGACGGCATTGATAGAAACGGGGAGCGGTGAAAACTTCATTGAATCTGCCGTGGCGTTACGCTTGAAGTTACGACGAAGGCCCTACACCCATAAGGTGTATATGGCGTCCAGTGACTACGGATCTGCTATACGTTTCTGCTGTGTGGTTGATGTATCTATCAAGGAAGCATAAGTTGGTCCGCTTCTTGTGTCTCAATAATTTATGCTGTGACGTAATTCTGGGACATCCATTTCTCTCGAGTCATGAATTATTCACTATGAAATTTCGCGGAGGTAGGCCGCCGCTGTCTATAGGAGCTGTTTGTACTATCAAGGTTCAGACACCTTCTCCTTTTTCATCCCAGACAACCGACTGCCACCCAGTTGCGGTAAAGTTCAGACGCCAGGCACCGCATTATATGAAGATAATTAAATCAGAAATTTCGAGGATGTTGAAGGAAGGGATAATCAAAAGGTGTCAAGAACCGTGGAGAGCATAAGTCATCGTGGTTAATAGTGATAGCGGCAGGCCGCGGGTAGTTGTTGATTACTACACAACAATTAATAAATTTACGCTGCTCGACGCTTACCCTCTACCGCGCATCGATATGATCGCAGAGCAAATCGCACGATACAGAGTCTATAATAAATTCGACCTTAAAGCGGCATATCATAAATTGAGACTCCAACCGGCCGATCGCCAATTTACAGCGTTCGAAGCCAATTGAGTATTATATCAGTTTAAACGACTTCCTTTTGGACTTATGAATGTTCCAGCTGTATAACAGCGTGTGATCGACCAGATCATTCAAACAGAAAAGCTAGAGGGTACTTTTGCCTATCTTGACGACTTCGTGGTATGCGGCCATTCTGCTTCGGATCATGACTATAACTTGGGTAAACTATCGAAAGCTATCCAGAAATACAATATAACTCCGATGATGAAAAGTGCAAAAAATCTGTTCTTCGCCTTATCATACTCGGCTATGTAATCGAACACAATCAACTTCGCCCAGATCCAGCCCGTACTAAGCCACTACAAGACATGACGGAACCAACGTGTGAAAGAGAGATGAAAATACTGTTAGGGATGCTAGCACATTATTCAGGATGTATAAAGAATTATTCCGAACGCATCCAACCTTTAATCGAATGCCAATCGTTTCCGTTGCAACGCGAAGCGGCCAACACCTTTCAAGACATGCGCTGTGATGTTATGAATGCGGTACTTACAACAATAGATCTCATCAGATTGCTCACTGTAGAAACGGAAGCATCTAATCACGCGATAGGAGCAGTTCTGTCACAAGACCATCACCCCGTCGTTTTTTCTCGAAAACTCTCCAGGCATCAGCCCGCACGTATTATTCGATTGAAAAGGAAGCAGTAGCAATCGTCGAAGCATTGAAATCATGGCGACATTACCTTTTGGGAAAACATTTCCGTATAATAACATACAAACGTAGCGTTTCTTTCATTTTTAAGAAGAGCCACCGTAGCCAAATCAAGAACAAAAAGTTAACTCGGTAGAGGATGGAACTAGCTGCATTCTCATTCGATATAGCTTATCGTCCAGGATCCGAAAATCATACTGCTGATGCATTATCCAGGATAATCTGTTCCGACTGTACGTCTAACGATATAATCAGATTGAGATAAAATCATGATACATACTGTCACCCCGGCGTAACGAGGCTGTATGACTTCGTAATCGCAAGGAATTTACCATTCTAAATCTCCAAAATACGTCAAGTTATTTCAAATTGTCCAACGTGTGCGAGGCTAAAGCCACAATATCATAAGATACAGCCAACCCAGATGATCAGAGCAACCCGACGTTTTGAAGGGATTTACATGAAATAGCCTATTTACATGGAATAGCCTATTTACATGGAATAGCCTATTTTTCTTATTACCTTCCGGAGTGTGTACATTGCGATCAAGGGCCCGCCTTCATAGCCAGAAATTTTAAGTCCTTCCTTTTACGACATGGGATCGCGCTAAGCAATTCGATCCCGTACAACCCGACAGAAAATTCTCAAGTAGAGCGTGCGACCGGTACTATTTGGAGAATGATCGTACTAGCTGTAGCAACACGAAAGATCGATATCACGCGGTGACAGCAATGTCTACCCGTTGCTCTTCATTCAATACGATTATTGTTGTGTGTGGTCAAAAATTGCACGTCACATGAGCGATTCTTTAAGTTTGAAATACGAACAAGCTCGAATAACAATGTTCCACAATGGCTTCTGAATCCGGGTTAGCCGTGCTGAAGCGACACAATACGTCGAGCAAATATTATGAAAAAGACGGAAATTGTGAGGCTCGAGGAAATCAATGATAAAACAGAGGGTGTAGAACGATCCGATGGGTCAAAGACCGTCGTGTCCCTGAAGCACCTGGCTCCGTTCCCGCACGTGGACGACGAGAATAGTCACTGTCAGCCTTCGATTCCGTGGGGTCTTGATACCCTCGTTAATGGTTAATTAAAGCTGTCACTTCATGATCAGATGAGCATCTTGAACGAGAGCACGATGTCACTTTGTGGGTACGAGATAGATACAGACAACGTTTCAACGTTAGAATCTCATCGTCTAGATCGCAGCACTACCCGTTCTCAAGACGCCAGAGTCAGCAGGTCTGGCAGAGAGATGAATACACTCAAATACTTACAATACTACGATCGAAGTTCTTAACAGAAGCCTGGGAGAATGTCATATAAGGAAATAACTATATTTGTAATAACTATATATTTGTCACTGATATTACTTCTTTGTATTTCTAGATAGTTCAATAAAGATTACAGACTTGTCATTTACTACACGGCAGTCAAGAGTTGAGTTAGAAGCTCTCGCAGTCGTAGAATACCTGCAATACATGAGGTATTATTTGATTGGTAGGCGTTTTACAATGTTAATTGATCAAAAATCGATCGCTTATCTATTTTTACCTAATTCCAAAAATACCATAAAGGATAATAAGTTGTGTAGATGGAAATTGGAACTATATGAATTCGATTATGACATTAAATGCAGGCCCGGACACGAAAGTTAAGGTGGTGATACTCAATAACGACATTCTTGTATGTTCATGGAGTAATCGTTCCGAAGATCTAATAATAACTCACCGTATCTTATGCCATCCAGGGGAATCTTGAATGTGTAATTAAATCAAGTGACACAATCTTTCTTACACTCTTAGGAAGTTCATGATATGTAAAAAAATTGTAATGCTTGAGCTCGGCTCAAGACGTTATCATGCCCACAAGCCAACCATGATCAAATCAACACAATCATGATAGTGTATCTCTACAGATTTCAAAAGTCAATTCCCTGGATGCACTTACAACCGCTGCATACTTACTGCTATTGACGAATATAGCCGATTTCCATAGATATGGTTTGTACGAATAGTTCTGCTAAAACTGTGAACACTTGCCTAGGTCAATTATTTCATTTGTTTGGTGCTCCGGATAGTATACATACCGACCGTCCTCCTGTTTTCTTGTCGCGAGTTTTGCACATTTTCACAACGCAATAATGGCATCTTTACCTACATTATACTGTATAACCCTAGAGGTACGGACAGTGTGTACAACTAAACGTTATATTACGGAAATCCGAGGTATTAGCAATGTCAGAATTCAAGATTCTACTTACGCACTGGAACCTTGTGTTTGTTTGTATATATAATTCTCAACGAGCTTATTGTGTAGATCTAATGATGCAATTTCACATGAACGATTATTTGATTACATGAGACAATCTGCCTATAGAGTAACTATCTGAGTGGTTGTGCCATCCTGGTCCTGCACTGCTGAGATCCTTAAGCATAGATTCAAAATATTTCGAAAGCATCGAGGAAGTTAAACTTATCGAAGCCTACAAAAAATGTGCAACTGTTCAGCTCGAAAGTAGAGGAATAACTAGTATTTCTACAAGACATCTCGCGCTCTGCCCACAAGATGACGCATAACGACAAAAATTAAATTATTTAACAGAAATTAATCACAAGACTATAATGTTCTTAAACCTTTGTCAGTTTCAGACTATCCTGAATAATCAATAAATTAAAATGCTGATGTTAGTCAACTCAAAAATAAACAACGCTCACCGTGTCGAAGCTATCTTGAGCGATAAAGACAAAGTACCTCAAAGACTATGTCACTGGAGTAGACTGTAAACTTTAACTCTTATTTGTTTTCTAGACTGTCTATTTGGTTAGTTTACAACACTTATTTTCATTAGTTTGGATTCGGTACTTAACTTATTGTTTAATTTTCGATGTTGAACTATTCAGGAGTTGCTGATCAAAAGTGAAGACAGGCTTGTGTAGGATACTTACAAGTCCCTAATATTTCCTAATGGATGAAAATTTTAACCTAGTAAACGATAAACTTACTTCCATGCGCCTTTTACTGAAATGTAAATTTCTGTGTGCGCATATGCTCCGAACATTAATTACAATACGCGACTTTTGTAAAAGATATTCAAACTATACTTTAAAGTACTACTATGGAAATATTCCCTATTCTACTGGGTAACTTTGATGCCCAATGTGGTGACGATTTTGATACCTGGAAAGGAGTGTTGGAGAAGTACGGACTACTAAATATGAACGCAAGTGGTATTAATATATTACATTTTTGTTCTTTTAACAACATGTCAATAACCATGTTTGAGCACAAAGATATTTATTGATGTAGTTTAAATTAGAATACTTTTGTTAATCATTTAACTTGATGTTTTCTTTGCAAGGTGAATATCATCACTTTGTAAGTTGTCATTGCGGTTGCTAGCAAGCTTCGCAATGGCAAATCTGCTGTAGTTGATGAGATCCGACCTGAATATTTATAGGCCTTTGATGCTGAAACTTTTAAGTATTGAATACGGGTCTTAAACGTTGCATTGACGTCGGACAAGGTTCATCGTGAGTGACAAACCGGGATAGTGATACTAATCTATGAGAAATTTGATCATGTAGTATATTCTAATAATATCGGTATCCTTTCCAGACCATAGAACTACTGACAAGATCTTCACCTTGGAAATTTACAAACGGTCTTGGGAAATATTACCAAGACTCGCTGATTGTTTCAACCATCAGTCAACAAGTATTTAGTATATAAAGAAAACGTTGATTCGAGTTTCTGGAGAGAGGTTGTGCGATATACTAAGGGAATATATGATACCGAAATATTTTTGAGGTATATATATAGCATTTTTCACAAGAGAAATACGTGTGCGTGTTGTAGGCAAAAAATTAATGTCGTTTCTAGTCACTTCGGTTTCTAGTTTACTTGACCAAAATAGTGAGACGAGTTTCCTTGTCGAATACATGTCTTCAGTTCGTTTCTATTAGGATAACATCTATGCTTTTCGCAGACTATGCAGTCTTGCTACCTTCTGGTTCTGGTAACTTACAATGTTTGTTGGATCGATTCACGATGGATTGTTAAGCGCCAAGAACGATAGTTAGAACCTTTAAAATATTTACAATGCGCTTGTCTCAGAGCAAAAATTCATTATAAATCCAGATTACGGACAAGGTACTATCTGATGTAAAAGATATATAGTATCTAAATCTATTGTTTTCAGCAGATTGTTTTTAAAAAATTGGAAGACTTTATGTTCAGTTAATGCATTGTTGTTGGAAAACTTGAGCTGATCCTTCAAGCGAAGCTTTATATTTGTCGCTCAATATTCGTTCCCATTGGTTCTTTTGTTGGGTTATTAAAAAGTTAGCTTTGGTCTCTTAAAATGAAAGAGTTATAAAGATCTTTAAACTTTAAAAGATAATATTCAATCTACAGTCAACGATTGAATATATTGAGGGTATATTCGACGTCGTTCTAATGACACAGAGATTTTTGATTTATTTGATAGAATGGAAATTTTTATTTAGTTAATTAACCTAACATTTCAAATGAGTTTTAAAGAAAACAATAACACTTGAATCTATTACCCTAGATCACAACTTCAATCAAATATTCACATCTTCCAGCACATTATATCCTGTTTCATCTGTTCCATTGCATTTTCGAGCTGCTTTTCGACTCCTTCAATTCTAGACTGCAATATTGATGATATAACTCGCAGCCTTCTGATTTGATTGTTATTTTGAATAGCAATTTTGTGCTGGGACAACATTTCTTTTTGTAATCGTCCTAATGACAGTTCTAAAATTCGGCTTTCCTTTAGTCGTGATTGTGCCATTGATTTTTCCTTATGCTCATCACCAAGATTTAGATAAATGTTATTTTTTACCTCGTCCAATTTTTGTTGTAAATCTTTGATAATCTTAGACCATATCGGGATCTGGCTTCTGCACATATTTTCAGTTCTAATTCGCTGCATTTTTTCATTTGCTAGCTGTTCAATTCGATTTAACTGTAACTTGACTTTGATATCATTTCGTAGTGCCTTGCTTTTCAGCAAATCAACCTTATTTGATAAGATGTGATATTTAGGTTTAGTACGGGCTAGTTCTTTCTCAATAAAATGCACATGTTTAAAAAGTGTATCGTGGTGCTGCTTTCGATCCAAATTGTGAGCTAGTAAACCTTCACACTTCCAATTCAGTTTGCATTGCATTTGATTAATCTCGCTAAGATCATTCCTGTTCTGGATTCGAAGTCTCCTTCTTTCCTCAGATTGCCCTTTCAGCTTTTGCACTGCTTGACGAGTTAAATTCAGCTTATATGCGAGTAATCGATTTTCAGCACTGTATTCCGAACGCATATTTCCAATGATAAGGTCACACTTTGCAAGATTCTTTTCATTTCTATCCAAGGTATCGATTTCCTTATTGGACTTGTCAACAAATGCGGTAATCTCTTCTAACTCTTTTTGCAACTGCTCAAATTCCTTCTGTCGTTTTAAATACTGTGAATTCAGCTCATTTTTTCTTTTACGTACGTTTGCTTGATCTGCCTCTAAATGGTACGTTTTAATTTTCCAAATTTGGTTAAGGCGATCTTGGTAATTCTTTTGCTCATTCGCACGATGTATCTGTTCTTGGACGCTGGATGTTACGTTCTTTACGGCTAATATTTCCTTCCTGAAATTATGACTTTCTTTTGATTTAGAAGATATTCTGTATTTTATTTTTGCTGCTTCGTCGTTAATGTCACTGTTCAATATTTCTCTGTCGGATGAGTAAGTTCCATACTGACTTGATATCTGCTTGCTCGATTTGAGTTCGCTATTCGAAAACTTCACTTCTATTGCTTAAATTAAAAACAATCACATAGGAACTAATCTAAATGATTTCAAGCAAGCATTTATGTTTTAATAATGTAAAAAACTAAGCGACAAGCATGCAATTAATGTATGGCATGATTATGAATATATATAATTCACAATACAAAATGTTATCTAGTTATTAAGTCTATATTTAAATAAAATACCTTGACATAAAATACCAAGTAAAGCAGCAAACTTTCGTTATTAAATTAAACATACAAATTCAGCCAATTTTCTAAGTTTTATATATTATATATTTATATATTATATTATATATTATATAATATATATTTTTATATAATATAAATATAAAAAATATTATATATTTTATTATATAATATATTTTTTTAAATATATAATATATTATAATATATTTAATAAAATATATTATATATTGAATTTTTTAACTTAAGATTAAATTAAATAATTTAAGTTTATTTTTTAAATAAAAGCGATCAATTAGATTTCTGAAAGACGCTTAAGTCGATAAAACTTGAAATACTACCCCGTAGAATACTATAATAATGAAATTATTTCGATATGTCACGAATTTATTTTAATGAACGGTTCTAGCAACTTTGAAGAGGCATATATCACAATGCTAAAAATATTTGATGACTGAAAACGTCGATTATATACAAGAATTTTTTAAACATAATAATACATGGTTATACGGTCAACAGGAAAAAAGAAAAACAACCAAAAACACGACAAATCAAGCAAACCACAGTTTAATGATATTGTTCGGTCTTCTCCAAAACTTACGGCATCAGGTCCAGTGGGATCTACACCCTCCAACCAATCCAACCCGCCGCCTTCCGACTGAACCATCCAGGGTCTTTCACACCCCCAAAGAGTCAAATCGAGGCGAATTATGCTGAGTAAACAAGAAACAAGGAGCTTGATAAACCTTAGCCTTAGTTCTGGGGACGTCCTCTAGGAAAGAAGACTAATCCCGAGATAGCCCAAGTACCCTAAAGGCGCACTTGGGTTTTCCCATTTAATGACAGATGTTGAGTCCGTTTCAGGGCCCACTTAGCTCGCTTCAGAATACGTTTAAGTCAATCTAGGTCACCTTTCGCCGACAAATTCACCATAACGGTAAACCCCAGGTATTTTACTTGACTCGAGAAGATAGGGAGTCATTGAGGTTGCAAAATGAATGAGAGTGCAGAGAGTGCTAATCTCTTAAGTTTCTTTTTGGTCGCAGAGGTGCCATGAAATACAACCACCTGCGATTTGATGGAGTTTAGAATAAGATTGAAAGCGTGTAGCTGATCTTTTAATCTTAAAAAGAAACGGCTGATGTCCGAGACTACATCTTTGAACCTGCATCCCGAAAACAGGGCTGTGGTATCATCAGCGTATACCACCAGATGTTGATCGCGTTCAAATTTTTTATAGAGTATAATGGAGGCAGCGAGATACAAGATTGGAGAAAGTGGGGATCCTTGAGGCACACCCGTAATAGGGGTAGAACTGACGCGCATCAGAGTCGTCTTCATAATAGAATCGTTTGGTGTACATCAGTATATCCATCCTGTTAACAATTCTCGCAGGCAAGCCGAGGGACCTTAGAGAAGAGATTACAAAGGGAATAGAGATGCGGTCAAATGCAGCAGAAAAATCAAGGAAAACAGCCACAACGAGATGATGGCTATTATCTCGACAGAACTGCTGCACCTTACCAATTGCTGAATGAACCGAGCAACTTTTAACAAACCCATTAAAACCTGGTGGGATTAAATTACGCCTACATAGATGGTCGCAGATTTTACGCGCAAGCACTTTTTGTAAATGGAGGGGAGGGAGTTTTGTATCGAAATGGGCCGCAGGTCTTTAAAACAGGAGACAGGATTTCTTTTAGGTATAAAAATTCTTTGACTAATGTTGATGCCGGCCACATCGAAGGGATGGCTAATAGCCATCCATTCGATGGGGCGGCTAATAGCATTGTGACGGCCACTTCTCTTCTTTGTTCGGCTGTCAAAAGCTGACAGCCCCGAGAAGAAAGTAGAGCGACGGATTTAGAGGTGCCTGGGAGGGGGCCCTAGGAGTTAAGGATATCTGTGACAGATAGGTCCCTACTCCTGAAGTCACCCCAAGGCAGGATTGGCTGAGGTGATTGCGTGCCTCCATAATTATAAAGGGATAGCGACTCCTCTAAAACTATATCAAGACCTTTACTACCAATCCAACCCAATGCTCTATCCTTCCAACAGACATATTTCTCCTTCTTGAATATCTTCCAAATGAATACTGAGCTGGATTAAGGGAAGCAATGCTTGCCTTATCCGTACCCAGTTGGAACCTATACCTAGTGCTCTAATATTCATTCGAGAGAGCCTTCTGTCAGAAACAGAGATTGGGGAGACGCAGCATATAAGCTAAAATTTTGAGTTTTGTCGGAGCGGGACTGTAAATACGACCTTTATAGGCAATATAAGCTAAAATTTTGAGTCTGTCAGTCTCTCATTCCCAATTCGGAGGAAACGTTGGATAGCTGCCTGAAAGAATGTTACTCTGATGGGGTAAAAGTGGAATCTCCTTTGACGCAACGTATCCTCCTCTATCCGCCAACGAATTAGGTCATGGGAGGTGGTCAGATGTTGGCGCGACTGCTCCGTGCAGAGGGGTTTCAACAACCACCTCTTATGAAGCAGTAGTATGTCGAGGAGAGAGTTTGTTGGTGTTCAATGAAAGGTAGGGTCGGTGGTTTATGAATAAGATAGTCGCTCCTGGCTCTGCGGAACGCTGCATTAATCCAACGACCAGTTTTGTCTTTGAAATCAACAAGTACCATGTCATAACCGCTATCAATAATCCTATCCAGGAGGTCACGGTTCTTGTAAATCTCACCAGGACGGATGTATATATTGGCTAGTCTAAGACATTTACCGTTCTTACAGAGTGATATAATCAAACAAGACAGGACAGGACAAGAGTAGTTTAGTAGGAGGGAGGATCTTAGAAAGCATTTAATTAAGGTTAGAAGACCTTGAGGCGAAGAAGAGTGAGGTAGGGGGTTATGTACTGAGCATAGTGGGAGTAAATGTGTTTTGGGATGAATCGAGTAATGTCCTGGAGGAGACGGATAGACCGCGTCTCCTGAAGGACTATGACATCTGCATCTCTACCGGATAGAAGTCTAATGGCAGAAGCACCTCCCGAATTCCACTTAAGGATATTCAGTGAAAAAGGCTCACGGGTACTCTGCATTACGTTAAATTTGCTCGGTTAGATTGTCTTGACCTAAATGGAGCTAGGGACAGAAAGGTCCCCCTTTCCACCACAAGCCCCTACTAGGGAAGACACTTGCCCACGGCATTGTCATCATTTCCCATAAGTGCAGCGGCTGCTTCTTCGGCCTTAGGTTTTAACATTTTCCCGATCTTCACATGAGTAACTCTGTGTGAGGATGCTCCTCTTTTCTTTGATTCCTTCAGGACAGGAGAGTCGGCGATTACTGAAGTGGTAAAAAATAAGGCAAGCTGTTTCTAAATTAAGTTCTCCAATTGCTTGAAGATTGCTTGTCCGGTTGGGTCGATTAAGCTGATGATGTCGTTGTCAGTCATTCTGCCCGCAACTGCACCAAAAGTCACGGGGTCATCTTTTTGATTGCGGTGGGAGGAGCGGTGGCGGGAACAATACAGTTTGAAGTTCGCACACTACTTGGACCACGCCAAATGGGCTCCTCCACAATTTAAACACTTGGGTGGGGAGGAGCACTTCCCGCCAACTTGCGGGCAATTCGTTAGGCCGCATACCCCTCAAGACTTCTCCTTAACACATCCGGAGCCCCAGTGGCCCCATTCGTGATAAGCATTGCAGTGCGGGTAAGTTAGCTCGGCGGTGCTTATGAGTTTAAACATTAGGTTATGCCCCAGAAAGGGGTTACAGGCGGCTTTTGTTAGGATATCAGCATTATCAAGGGAAGAGGACGCAAAAGCTATTGGGAGAGGAAGACCATTCTTCCCAGTCACGGACCGGAAGTTTGTTAATCTAAATAATCTCTTGAAAGACTCGATATCCTTCTCATTCAGATGGGGAGAAAGATTCTAAATTTTGATGGAAGCTTTGATAGGTTAACATTGTACTGTACCAAGATCCATTAATTCGTTGTGGAAAAAGGTTTCATACTCCTTCGCAAGGTTCCAGGAAACAAACGAGATCTTGTCGATTATCGTCATTTATTCCATTGTTCATTGATACGGTCTGAACGATTTATCTGTTATTAACGCTCATGCACAGTGGAGTAAGTGTCGGTAAGTCAAAGGAAATCGTAAAAAAAGAAATTCAAGAAAAAAGTGCTAAATATTTTTACAAAAATGCAGGTTAGTGATTTAATTTCGTCTAAAACATAATCTACGGATGAACTTCCTCCATTAAATAATTGGTCAATATAGTAATCATAACACGTACTATCCCCATGGACATGAAGAATCATTTTAACTGCTTCCTGAGGAGTTACATAATGAAATTTCCGAAAAATAACATTTTATTCAACTTCGCCAAGACAGTTGGTACTAATTACCGTGTGTCCTTCGTGTCTGAAGACTTGCCGGAAGATTAAGTGAAATTCGGCCAACACATCTGAAAGACTCAACTAACATCGGTGTCAAGCCTATTCAGGCTACAATTAAAATCTCAAATCTGCTTTCTTCATTGGAAGAAATATACATTCAGGAACTCCAAGCTTAATTTCAGCTTTCCAACTTAAGATTCATTAAGTGGAAAAATCCCCTCTTCTGATCGCTTTCGCGAACACTAGATAGGGACAATGCCTGTCTTCCGGCCGAATTCAGTTGCCACCCTTTCATGGGTTGCAATCTATGATATACTTTCATTAGCAAAGACGAGTATACATATCCCCACTGTAACCAGTGTCAGAGCTAAGGGCACTGAGCTTTGACTTTGAAAGAAAAAAGATTTGTGGTATATGCGCCTCACGTGACCAGAAACACCCTGCCTCCTGCAGCGCAGCTCCATGCTGCATCAATTGCAATCAACAGCATTCGGCCTAATCCCGGAAGTTCTTTAAATTCAACGATTACCAAAAACGGCATGTAACCGCTGCTGTCATCAGTTCTTACATGACTGTCAATCATAGTTAAAACGCGACTGCCAATGGCACTGGGCTGGATATTACTGATATCATGAAAATTATCGATATTAAAATCTATCACAAATGGTGTCCATAACGATGTTTCTAAAAGATTTAACTGACGCAGTCTTGATGCCGAACAAATTTGCAACACCTGAAGTCAAGCAATCAAACAAACGTCCTTCATATACAAAACCTGCACTTTCGAACATCCGAGACAGAACGATAACTTGTACATTATGTGAAATGATGATGTATCCTACACCAGTAAAGAAGTGGGCAGTGGTACCGCTGTTAGAGCCGGAGGCCAGAAGTGCAACCTTCCCCTCCTGGACTTAATTAGAGCGTTCTGCTGTTCATTCTAGTGACACCTGCACGTGAAATAATTTCGGACCGTTTTCACTGAGCATCATTCAGTGGAATCGGGAAGGTGCTTATGCCCTTAGTCTTTTATCAAGTCGTCAGATGTTATAGTCCTTCAGTAAACTAGATCTATCCGGTCTCCACAGCACATTACTCGTTTTCTCCCAAAGTATTTAACTTCCCACTTTACTCCGTACATAACCGCTCACTCCTATTCATCTCAAGGTCTTCTAACCTTAGTTAGGAGCCACTTAAAATCATCCCTCCTATTAAACTACTCTTGTCCAGCCATGTCTGGTTTAGTGATAACACTCTGGAAGAACGGTAAACGCATCAGTATAGCCAATATCTATATTCGGCCGGAAGAAATTCACAAGAACCGTGACATCTGGATCGTATATTGGGTAGCGGCTATGGCATGTTACTTATGACTTCAACGACAGAACTAGTAGTTGGATTAACGCAGAACTTGGCAGATCCAGGAACGTATATCTTATACATAAACCACTACCCTCTACCTTTCATTGCACAAAAGCAAATTCACTCCTCGACATACTACTGCTACACGAGATGTGGCTGCAAATCCTACCTGTATTGAGCAGTCGCCCAACAACTGTCCACATCGCATGACCTACTTTGCAGGCGGATAGAGGAAGGCACACTGCTGAAAAGGAGGTTTCACTTTGATCCAATCAAAGTAGCCTTCTTTCAGGCAACAATTCGACTTTACCCAGTCGTAGGAAATGCGAGTCTGACCCGATTTAATTCTTATCTCTCTTCGTAAGCTACACTATACTTTCGACCACCTATAAAGGTTTTTTATTCGATCCCACTCCAATAAAACTCAAGGTCCTAGCTAAAATCTTAACCTTCCTAATATCTCTGTTTCCCTCAGGCAGGCCCCATCGAAAGAAACTGGAGCTCTAGATACAGGTTCTAGCTGAGTAGAGAAAAGGCGAGTATCGCTCGTCCTAATTCATCTGTCTTCCTTCTTGAAGATATTCAAGGAGAAGTTTGTCTGCTGGAAGGAGAGGACATGTGGTTGGATTGGCAACATAGACCTGTGATATTGCGAATGATATGATTATGTGTTTTATATTATAGTAAATGATTGGTTTGTTTTCCTTATTTATCATATGCGTTTAGTAAATATTTATTCAAATGATAATTTAATAAAAATATTTAAACTTTTAAGTTCCAACCATTGTTATTCCCTGATTTAGATAGATCGTGGTAACATGGAAAAATAGGCTCACACACTGCATCACCGTTACTTACAACCATTTGGACATTTAAAATTGTGGATATATATTTTGATGTCAACTGTAAATTTGTTTTATACTGATAGTTGAAAACGCGCCAAGTGTTTGCTTGTAAAAATTTAAAAAGATCATTTCAATTCAGGAGGAATATTTCTATTGGATCTCACATTACAAATTTTCATGAATGTAAAATTTAGTATACGAGAATTAGTGGATTTAAAAATATATAAATTTTCAATAATTTCGATCGATTAACAATTCATTATCGGTCGATCAACAATTTAATTGATTGAAGGATTAACTGGATTTATAAAATAATCCAAAAGGCTGATATTACATATTGCTTCGGAGATTTACAGGAAGTTCTAAATCAAGATTAGCACTCCAAAACTACTAGTTGCACGATGTATGCTAGAACAGTGGTTCTAGCATTCATTTTTTGAATTAAAAATGTATGCGGAGGTATAATTTTTTTTGTGTGATTAGGGAACTGGAAAAACTAAAGAACTTAATAGTGAGCCACCATGCAAAAAGGCTTGGAACCACTGTTCGACATCTTTATTGAATAATTAATTTTAATTAAATTCTTATATTGGATGTGTTCTTAAATTGAAATTCAAGAATAAAAATTAATATCTAACCTTATTTTAGACTAATTAATTATCTTTTGCTGTAAAATATAAATCACATGTTGCAAATTGTGATAATCTATTTGCTGTAAATATCAAGTAGAAAATTCTAGCAAGTGCCTCAGCATTTATAAAGTTAAATTAAAATGAATTGCAAGAATTGCTTAAAAAGTTTTGTTATAATATTTTAATAAGGTTGCAATTTGACGCAAATTATACAATATTACGTAAAATCGCCACTCTGCAATATTTTTTAGAATGTTAAAGGGAATAAAAATGTTATCTAATTCACGCATTATATTTTCTTGATTTTTTTATTTTTGATCTGCAAATTAATGAATACTTTAAATTTTAATAGTTTACTATATATTTTAATATATTTCTAAATTTATCTGCTTTTATATAAATTAGATAAATTTTATAAGTTTATAAATTATATTAAGAGCAAAATATTAATTTATACAAATTATGTTAATTCATACAAATCATATTAATTTATAGATATTAAAACATTTGTTTGATTGACATTCTATCCTGCGATTTAAGAAATATTTACATCCAAAAAGCTTGTGTTCAATATGTGATACTTAATATTCAATAATAGATCGTAGAAAAAATCATATCCCATCGAATATCCGAATTCACCCCTTGCCCTATTCATTATCGCATCTAATTGAACCGTGTCTTTTTCTGGTACAATAAGCGAAAGAAACTTGTGAACAACATCGATGCTAGCCACAAGTTCTTCATTTTCAGTATATAGCTTGTATTGCTTGAAGCTATTACTTTGACCATCTGTTGATCCATCCACAAAGCTTAAATATTCGAAGATACGATAGGTAATAGCTTTTTCTAAGCGACCACATAATACGGATTCATGCAATTGTAGAAACAGTTGGAAAGAAGGATTCATGTGAGGCGATTTACTATTGGCGAATATTTTCCGATAATGATCTGATCCCAATTCACATATCCAATCACGATTGGTAACACGGATAGGGATACTATTGTTTACGATATACCACTCCACTTTTTCTGAAATGTTGTACCTCACAAAAATCAACTCTCCGTCGTTGTTAGAACATACCAAGTCTTTAGCAATATCTTGATATATTCTTATTTTACATTCTAGCAGCTGATCATCTTGATTAATAAAATGTTGGTTCTTTATATATCTGTTATTGTATTTCATAATTTTATAAGATTCACGATTAGAATGTCGTTTGTTACAACTGATATTTTGTCAATTAGATACACTGTAAATTTAAATATATCTCAAACAAATATCGATTTCCGTTTGGGCGTATCGACGGAATTCACTAAACGGCGTCAACAATTACAAGTCCATCCCTAATTACAATCAAGTATGAAATTAAGTATTATCTATATTTGATAAACATGAATAGAAGGTACATCACGGCTGATTGAATATTCACAAAGGCCAACTACAAGACAGAATCTTTTAAAGATGCTGCTTTTTAAAGCAAGAATCTTTGAAATAAAAAACATGTTTCATGAGTAAGCAGACAGCTGTTATTTCAATTGTCAAACTTAAAAATATCTGCTAGGTACGAGCAATTTGAATCTTCAGCTGCGAATTTTTAAGGTGATGTTTATAGCACATGCAGTGCCTGAGAGTTACTCAGAGTAAAGTCACAGTTAATGTAAAGATACTGGTTTTGATAAATTTATTACCTCCTTTGCAGCGAGACAGGGGATTGCCTATATATTGACTGTTTGGTTCAGTTTAAATAATGGGAACAAGTAAAATAATAATCGTATGAGTAAATATTATTAAGTGTTTGCCTATAAGCGATCGTATTTCAGGAACTGGGTTTTTTCCCGAAGGAGACAAGCGAGAAAAAAACAGAAGTGAATCGCTGTCTTTAAGCTATAAATTAGTATCAAACAAATACCTGATTGTATGATAAATAACTAATACTAACTAATGACTAATGACTAACAAATACCTCAAACAAAAACCATAAGATCCCAAATTGTGCTATATGGCCTCTACAGCTATTAAAACTATTATGGAGTGGACAGTGTCCACTTGAAGTATTTAGTATGGGCTAGATAGAATAAAGGGTCCAAGTAAACTATATAAAATAAACTAAAGATAACGCCAAAGAAATAAACACATAATTTTATATTTGTTAAACTATTATATCTAAAAATTACGTAATTCGTAAATTTTATTTTTGATAAAATTTATCACTGCTTGTTAAAAATATTGTTTTTAGATTTTTGCCATTAACCCCGCAATTAGGGTTCATAAAAGTTAACACTGTTATGTTGTATCTTAATCGTAAAGATGTACTTAATCTCTGAATGCGATTGCTTCCAGGTTACCTCGATTGCCTCTTTATTATAATGTTGACAGCAATGAGAGAATGAAAACACAAACATTGTAAACTGAAAAACAAATATGTGTTCCATCTACAATTACATTATACGAATTTATTGATGATTTGATAGATTATATGGTGTGGTAAGTCTTAAAATTCGTAGCGATATTTCGCACCATATGAAGCGAAAACCAACGATACGGAACTACCTAGATCAACGAGATTGATTATCTTATAATTTAATCTTTTGCCAGCTTTGTGATAATTGAATACGCTAAAAGTTGATAGGGAATATTAAACGGTGTGGTTGTTAAGTATAGCGACATCAAAACACTCGCTCGAATTGATCACCGAATAGTCTATTACAAACAACATCAAGATGTGCTCCGTCCTCACTACTTGTACTCCATTCCTTAAAATTGTCAATTTGTTATCTTTGCAGGATAGCGCCTATGTTATGTCCATCGATTCTTCACACTGACAACAGTCTTGCATATTTGGCGACGTTCGACGCCTTCCAGCCTCTGGTACATCCTGAAATAATTTAGTTGGCAATGTAAAGGACATGCTTGTAGCCATTCCGAAGCACTCTTAACATATGTGAATTCAACGAACTTTGCTCATATGTATGATACTAGTTTGTTTCATTAATGCTTTCTTGCCATACCCGTCTTTTATCAACTTTAAAGCCTGATCCCAATAATATCCAAAAGATAATTCAATCTCTGTATTTAAATATCGGATAAATTGTTAAGTAATAAAATCGCTCTATAGGTAAAAATAAGGAATTTAAGATTTAGCACCATTTAGGTGCTAAATGAAAAAATGCAATGTGAAACTTTTGTTGGGTTGGCAACATAAATGTTGGGCTTGGTTTTATTACACGAAATACAACTCGTTATACATTCGATTTATTTTTGTCAGGCAAATGATTTAAGATTCTGTTATTTTTCAATATTCTAGACAAACATGGATACTCTTTGTGATGCAATGGTTTACTCTAATGGAATGGCGTTACATTTCTCTATATTTAAAGGCGGTACTGCTTTGCACGTCGATCTATCAATCGACATCCAAAAGAAACATCTTTGTTCAGATAATATCGACATTACTATATCAAGGGAAGCCATCTGGGATCCTTTCGATATTAATGGAAGTGCCGTACTTATTCAATGGAACAATGAATTACAATTTGCAAAGTTAACAAATCATTGCATGAAAGAAACGTCAATTCTTTTTTTCTCTTACCAAAATGTAGTATATTATGTTGATATATCAGATCATAGTGCAGCCAAAGAAGGATTCACGGCTAATTCTCTTATCAGATGTTCCAGTAATATCTGCGACATCCGAGCGATAATTGGGAATACATTACAACTATTTGTTATAGCTGTTGATAAGAGTGGTTTGCTTACAATTCTAATGCATGATGGTAAAAAGGAATAGTCAAGATTATACATAATTACCGTAATTATAGAATTACTGAAGTCAAAATAAATAATTTTTATTATAGACAACTAATGTTTCACAGAATTATATTTTACCGTAATAGCTTGATATCAAAATATAGCAAAATATTTTGTACATCATTCATTAGGCGTAATGAAATCATAATTATCGGACAGTTTATATTCCATAATTTAAATCAATTCGTGAATGATTGTTTGAAAAAGTTTATCAAAACAATAACGATTACTACATAAAACATATTACATTTTTAACGGCAATAAAGAGTTAACAAGCAATATCCCATATATAAAAATGATAATGAATGATCATTTTCTACCAAATAGTAGATCATAAATCTACTAATTAGTCATTTAATAATATATAACAATCTCATAATTTAATAAATAATTTATCAATATAAATTGATTTATATTAATATATAAATAAATGTTTTTTTTCTTTAATTGTATTTGATTGCATCTGTGAGCTGAAATTTTTCCGATTGTGGCACGATATTATCCTCACAGGTATTGATCTTATTTTTGATACAGCAGGACGCTACTAATCAGTCTGGGTGGGTCTCATCAGCTGCTGACCCAGACCTACATTTCACGTTTCGACCCTTATTATCTGCTTTCTCCGTTGACTGATGCTGATCGGATTTGAACTCAGGACGTCTGTATCGTGATTCAACGCAACATCCACTAAGCTGGCTGCTCCAATGGTGTAGATATACATTTCTGTATATTACTTTTGGTAGGGGATCGTATTCTAACGATCTATTAGAAACCTACCCGATGTGTGTGATCCGCTAGCCGGATCACCCGTTTTTCATGCTGCCACTTGCAATGAATGCTTTTAATTGTATTTGATTGCATCTGTGAGCTGAAATTTTTCCGATTGTGGCACGATATTATCCTCACAGGTATTGATCTTATTTTTGATACAGCAGGACGCTACTAATCAGTCTGGGTGGGTCTCATCAGCTGCTTAAATATTAATATGTAGTAACATATATGATATATTATAATATACCTAATATTGTGTATTAACATAAATTATTTCTTATCTATTAATAAACAATATTATCATAATTTAATAAATAATTTATCAATATAAAAAGATTTAAATTAAAATTAATATATTAATATGTAGTAACATATATGATATATTATAATATACCTAATATTGTATATTAACATAAATTATTTCTTATTTATCCGTGTCCAACATTTTAATTTACTAGCCTGATGATCTTGACTGTTCTTATACCGTTCGTAAAGTTTTACTACCCACGCCTATAGATTCTGTTATTGAAAGCGAAGGGCACATTTTGAAATTTAAAAAATATTCATTTCGTGGTCAAGTTCATTGTTTTGACCTAAACCAGTTACTTTTCTACATTAACAAATTACCTTATCAACAAAGTATACTGACAGCAGAAGATTTGAACATTTGCTTTGCAGTTGAAGGTACAGTTGAAGGTAATATAATATTTATTCTGTAAATTGCTTTAGTTCCTCCAAATGACAAAAGTCGTTCAAATCTAAATCTAATCAAAGGCGATCAAGCCTTATTAGAATCAGCCAGAAAGAATTTGCAGTTAATTCGTCTTTCTAGTAATAAAATAACGAAAATCTCAAATCAGATAAAAGAATGTCAAAAAACTGAAGGATTTCTCAATAGGTAAAACTAAAGACATTACGTTATTTAATTAACTTTTATTTTATAAAGGGTGTCAAGTAACAATGAAAGTTTAATTAAAATTCAGGATATCAGTATATGCCAATGCTGCAGTAATAAAGTAGTTCGTGTTGTTGTGGACGTTTCACTTCAATTTGGGTTTCCACAGTTTATTATTACATTGGCCTTGGTGAGGCCTTTACAAGGTGATGTAACCATTTTATATTGTCAGTCTTGTAGCAGTGAATGTGTTCAAAACGGATCGAACACGTTTTTTCTAAATTACCACGATCTCGCGGAATCCGTTGAAATATATGGCCACTATGTAGACAGTAGCAATAACAGTTATTGTTTTGCAAAAACAAGTAAATCTATAGACATTCAGCATATATTGGAGTTAACTACTCATTATACCAACGATCTATCAGCATTGGATATTAATTTCAAATTAAACTTAAATGACACACAATTCTTTCAACGAAACGGTCACGCAGGTTAATTAATTTTTTAATTAATTAATTTATTAATTTTTGTGAAAAAATTAAAATTTATTCATTTTATATTATATGGCGCAATTTTGATTACTCTATTACGAATATATTAATATTGTAAGATTCAAATCTGTCCTAGTACTTGACGATGACACTGAACTATATAACTAAAATAATTTGTTTTAAAAATGTTTTGGATATTTAAAATAAAATCACCTATGTATTTAATGATATTTTTAATGATAAATAAATCATGAATAATTAAAAGTTGATTTTGAATAATTTATATTTATATGAAGTTACAATTTTAAATAAAAGTCAATTTTTATGAATTGACTAATAAATACCAGACGATGTGTTATAATAAGGATTAGACATCATCAGTAGGAACTGCTATGTTATCAGGTTTCGGCCCATATTCTTCTATCGAAAATAATAGTTGGGTCAATTACATACTAATTAAGTATTTCCTCTGATGAAATTTGAATCATCAAGTATCTTATTCTAATAAAAAATATCATTTATTATCCATCTATAAAAATTTTCCGCAAATGATTTTAAATTTATTCTTTATATTATTGTGTTGATTTATATATTTTACTATTTTCTGCTTGATGTTATTTTTATAGTAACCTAGTTTAAAATATGTATCTATTAAATTATTTAAATGATTTTGAAGAAAGTCAATATCATTACATATTGTTGCAATTCTTAAAATTTCATTATTTAATGTATTATATTTTATATTATATGGTATGGAATGCATACCTTATTTAAGTTTATTGTGTTGATTTATAAATTTTACTATTTTCTTTTGATTATTTTATATCAGATCAGATAACTGAGTCTAAGTATTTAATATAATTATAAAATAAACAAAACATAATAATGCTCAATCAAAATTTGATAATTAAATAATAAAATAAATAATTGTTATAAGAGTTTTATAATATATAAAAGAGTTTTATATAACAGAGTTTTAGGATTTTTAATAATTTAAATCAAGTTAAAATAAAAAATTGAAATTTAAAATAAAAATCAATTTTTATGAATTGACTAATAAATAGCAGGCGTTGTATCAGAATAAGGATTAGAGGATATGGATAATATATTTCCAATAAAGATTAGAAGTCATCAGGATGAACTGCTATGCTATCAGGTTTCGGCCCCTATTACCCGACCTAACATAGCAGCGGGGCCAAATACGTGCAAATGACGTATTTCCTCTGATGAAATTGTATTATATAGTATCTAATACAAAGTATATTATTCTAATATATATATATGATATATTATAATATACCTACTTTTGTATATTATCATAAATTATTTCTTATTTATTAATAAACAATATTATCATAATTAAATAAATAATTTATCGATATAAAAAGATTTAAATTAATATATAAATTAATATATTAATATGTTTTAATATATTAAAAAATATATTAATTAATATATTAATACATTTTTTAAACAAATTATTTTAGTTATATAGTTCAGTGTCCTCGTCAAGTACTAGGACAGATTTGAATCTTACAATATTAATATATTCGTAATAGAGTAATCAAAATTGCGCCATATAAAGTATACTATTCTAATACAAAGTATATTATTTATTATCCATCCATAAAAATTTTACGCTAATGATTTTAAATTTATTTTTAATATTATTGTGTTGATTTATATATTTTGCTATTTCTGTTTGATGGTAGTTTTATAGTAACCTAGTTTAAAATATGTATCTATTAAATTATTTAAATGATTTTGAAGAAAGCCAATATCATTACATATTTTTGCAATTCTTAAAATTTCATTATTTAATGTATTATTTTTATATTATATGGTAATCATAAATTGGTAATTATAAATCATATATAATCATAATCATATATGGTAATCTAGATATATAGCGTATTTATCATCAATATTAGTCACTTTAGTTTTGGTCACTTTAGATTTATTTTTTAAACAGTTATGAACAAATTCAATTCTATAAAGCTTAAAAATAAGTCAGCTGTAATTGGGCTACTATTACCACCCATTGGAACACTTTTTACTTGTCT
The DNA here is from genome assembly GCA_012934845.2 of Pomphorhynchus laevis. Lineage (NCBI taxonomy): Eukaryota > Metazoa > Acanthocephala > Palaeacanthocephala > Echinorhynchida > Pomphorhynchidae > Pomphorhynchus > Pomphorhynchus laevis. The sequence goes on along the minus strand of WNNJ02001487.1, from coordinate 119,417 downwards.
AAATATAGATGTCCCTACTTTTGAATAATTCTGATTTATCAAAATATTTAAGGATTCTATTAATTCAATTTTATCCATATATTTATATTTATTTGATGGTTTAATTTTTGTTAGATATGCGTTGTAGTTATTATAACATATATATGTATATCTTTTTCCGAATATAAGGTTAATTAATTTTACTAACGCTTCTTTAATATCTACTAAATCTAGATTTGTATAAAGCGTACTAAAATTGTATGTATTTATATTTTGAAAATTTATTCCTTTTGTCTGTTCTAAAAATTCTTTTGTAGAATTAATACTGAAATAGTGTTCTATACCAGTATTAATTTCGATTATCCTACAATATTTCTTGAAGTGTGCTTTAATTACTTTAAGTATTTTATTCATATAGACAGAAAGTGATTTTAATGTACATTTAAACGCACTACATATGAACCTAGGTTTTATTGGATTTTTATGTAATTTTGGATTCCAATATAATATAGGTATAGTTTTATTATCTAATTCAACCTTTATACCCTTTTTATCCGTTATAGAAGAGTGATTTGTACTAATTGTTTCTGAATAATTGACATCAAAATTTCACTTAAATTTCACTTATTAAATTCAGGTTAGATTTATGTTTCATTTAATCATTAATGAGTTTATCTTCATTTTGTAATAATTATTTATCGCCAATGTAATGTAAATAAATATATAATAATATAAAATAAATAATATACAATGTATTATTTCCTAAATTAGGTTGTGACGGTCACACTATCTATAAAAGCATAATAGATAATACAAGCATCCTACGTTTGGAATTAGATGACCAAAATGCCATAAAAGTCTATTCTAATTGCTACTGGTTGCCCATGTTATTCATATCAAGTGAAATTGCTAAAATTCTATCATCTGTAAACGAATCTTTGTTGAGATTGGTAGGAGCGCACAAGTCTGAACAAGAAAAGGCAAGATAATACTGTTAAGCGTTTTAATTTCTAATTTTACTCAAGACATTAAATTTTACATAAAAATAATTTAAAAAATTAAATAATTTAAAATTAACAATTTATTATTTTATAATAGTTTATAAAAATTATTATATTCCAATTATTCTATATTTCAATAAATAGAACTAAAATACACCTACTCTGAATATAAAAAAAAAATATTCAGAACATAAATCTCAAAATAAAAATAATTCCAAAATACAATTTATTAACTATATATGATTCGATTATATAATTTATTAATACATTTTAAGATATAATTTTAATGCATACTTTAATATATACATAATATGTATATAAAATATAATAGATATATATTTATATTTAAAATAAATTATCTATAATCATATAATTTTTAATATTAAACATGAAATAATTTATTTGGTCAATTTTTCACTAATGACTTTTAGATAAAATATTGTAAAAATACAATTTATTGATTATTTATTAATTTATTTGTTTATAATGCAATATATTTATCTCAATTTTATAAATAATCATATTTCCACATTATTTGATTATTTATTATAATATATCATCGTTTTTTATTTTGAGATTATTTATTATTAAATTAATTTAAATTATAATGTAAGTTTTAATGCAATTTTAATATTTTCTCTTTCACCATTTTTAATTTTTGACTAACACAAATCAATATATGATTCTTTAACTTTATATCATCAATACAAAATTATTTAAATAGTTTTAGCTTTTTTCTTCATTGTTACATTTTAAATATCTCGTGTTAAAAAATTAAATTATAATAAGAATACATTACAGATACATTCTAATTTTTAAAATTATATTTTTGTAGCTATTTTTTAATTTTCAATTATTTTATTTTTAATAAACTTTGTAAATATATGTTTAGTAATCAGCTTCAGATGGCTAAACGATCTGATAAATTGGAATAGAAATTTATTCGACATTTTATAATTCCTTTTAACCATTCTCTAAATATGTTAATTTTAACTAAATTGATTTAAATATCATAAATTTAATTAAGCTTATCCGATATATTTGGGTAGCCTTTGGGCTTTAAATGAGTTTATTACAATAAACAGGTTAAACCAATCAATTTAGCAATGACAATGGAATTTTAGATTTACTGGACATTCATTTTGCTCCCTAGTAATGATTTTTGATAGCAAATGTATAAACACCATAAATATATTTACTTCACTTGCTCAAATTGATGATCACCGTCAATTTCTTTTGAGGGAAATTTGACATATCTGAATAATATATAATTTTAATTATATTAGTAAATTTTCATTTATTTTTTTATTCCACAAAAATCCAGATCTGAAGATCACGCTCTTGATAAGTTTCTAACTTTTAAATAATGCTACGAAATATAATCTTTTATTAAATAATTTTGTTTTTATATTTTCATTACTGTAATTTTTAGAAAATTTATTAAACTCTTTTTATCAAATTATTTAGGAAATTGACACTACCATCAGCAACGGACACCGATATACTGAATTCAAGTTATTGCAATGCATCCGTCAGCGAGCTGAGTTGCTAAATAATATAAACAGCAAATGTGTTTAAGAGTAAAATTCATGTACAGTTGGAGTGCATTGATTTCAATTTTAAATTATAACTACATCTTGTTTAATTAAAAAATTAATTAATTAAAAAAATTATAAAATAAATTATCAAATAAATAGATAATAGAAATTTAGAAAATTCAGAAGATTTAGATTTTGAAAATAGCAAATCTAAACCTCTTTATGCGAATAAGACCAAATGTTACGATAAATAGATAATTTGAATTTAACAAATGGATGAATAAATTTGTATCAAAGGCATAGATAAGAATAAACTTCCTTGAGTTTATTTCTTCAAACTTCATGGTGTATTTAAGATGTGTCATCATATTTAATCAATGCGATCACAAAAATATTAAGACGAAGAGTACTTAATCACGATCGACTAATTAATCAAGTGAAAACCATAATGTAAATTCAAGCATTACATTCATTGGGATCAATCAATTCGTGTTTTGATGGGCAAAACTCAATTTCTAAAATATTCTGTGCTGAATGCATTTTTTGATTGAAATAGGGCGATATTTGCTGTTAACTTTAGGTATGTGTGCCGAACTGTTCAAGTATTAATATTAAATATTTCGATAAAAAACTGTTCTTTTAAATAATTGAAGTGTAGATACATGGCAAGGAAGATGATCAGATGAAGGCTTTACTTTTTATGTATTTTTTATGTGTATTTTTTATAAACTTCTTACAAAATACACAAATTGGGTCCTTGACATGATAAATTTTTATTTTTAATAACTGTTCATATCAAATGAGTTTATTTACTTAAAATAAAAATGTTTTAAATTAAAATAAACTTTTTATTCTATAGTTAATGGGTACACTTCCGGAATTGGAGTTGACCTACAAATTATTAACAAATTAATTATTTGATAGATTTTCGAGTATAAAAATGATTACGTCTAACTATATTGAAAATTTTAAAGTTTTATATAAAAAACAATTAATTATGAAAATCAGCGGAAATATATAGAAGATCCAACAAAACTCACCGCAAACAAAAACACTCAAGTCGCATTTTGGATTTAACTAGAAGTTAGACCGTTTCTTGAGAACATGTATATTTTAATTAGATTTGACATCACATTCCGATTGTGGGTGTAAATCGGTATGCAGTCCATCTCAAGCTATCCGGTTACATAAACCTAAAATTACGTAATGAGCGTTCAGATCGAGCGTATGAATGAATGCATTGAGTGTTCTAGTCTATATTGGGGATCAATAACCTGGAAACTATTTTTTTGTAGCAGAACTATTTCAAAATATTTTAATATCAAATAAAATATTTGAATATTTTAATTTAAATTAAATAATTTAAATATTTTAAAATCAAATAAACATATTTCTTGTTTTTGTATATCAAATTAACTGCTTACACAATTAAGTAAATATTTTAATTTATAATTGAGAATTGCGTTTAAAAATTTTAAAATTATATTATAGAATTCTTACAAATTTTAATAATTAATAGAACGTAGGGTGAAAATAAACGATAAATATTTTTTGAGTATGACTAAATCAAGCGATTAATTCTAAGAATTAACTTGATGTCTAAAATGCAAAACCTCAATGCTTTATTCAATGAATATCGAAATAGTAGCGATTGGAACAAGTTATATATGCTTATATACTCTAGTTTAGGCGTTTAGCACATTTTAACAATTTCGCTCTTAATGTGTAAACATTAATGTTTTACTATTTGTTTTTAATGTTTTCTGTTTTTTTTATATACAATTTAACATTAAACTATTCACTATTTAGCAGCTTTTACATTAAAATTATGATATTTACTCTGATATAAAATTCACATGGCACATTCGTTGTCTCTCACGACAAAAGTAAATCTATTTATCTACAAAATTGAAAAATAAATTCAATCGTTTGAGCAATTTGATTTAAAAACATTAAACGTGTGATATTAGCATGTAAATTGGCACTGCAATGTGGATTCTGTGTATATAAGCACCACATAAAACTCAGTGCATTTTATCTGTCAGTTGAAATTTGCCTTCAACCTTAACAAGTAACTACAAGTCTGCAACTATCTCGGCTCTAGTTTATCAAAATGTACCCCTATCCGTCACAAAGCAATTATTACGGCATGTACCCTTCGCAAATGGGTAACAGAACGGTTTATTATCCTGTTGGTTGTCCGTGTCCAAGAAGAAAACGAAGATGTACAATTCAATGATACCGTTAATCTTATCGACATAATAACAGGCTGATGGAAACGCTTTGCATCATTTATTCTTCACACACATGTAGTAATTTTTGAAATAAACACCCGTTTTTTGATTTTTTTAAATATCAATCACAATTCCGTTATTATTCGTAAATCAAATATGATAGTGATATTCATGGCTTTAAAACTCAACTGCATATAAGAGTTTTAATCCTCTTATTTTTAAGATTTAATAATAAAAAATATATTTTTATCTAATTTTAATATGTATATGTAATTAGTGAGAATTTGATCCGTTTGCTGGATGACAAAAGCTTTATATATTTCGATAGACCCAACATTTCTAAAACTATCATGTTTCCTAGACGGGCATATATGGTGGTGTCTCCTCAGTATAAAATACTTTTGACATTGCCGATATATTATGTTACAGTGTCAAATGTTCAATGAATATTTGCTTCTCTCTTTTAAATTAGAACATCATCGAAATATGCAGAAATGAAATAACTTTTTAAACGGAAGCCGATTTTCCATAATACAGAGACTTGTTGATTGTTCTCAAATGAAAGAGAAAGCATATATAGTTGACAAGCTTAAATTGTGATGGATTTTACTATCCACATTTGCTATTAATTATTCTTGAAATTTGTGCTGATTTAAGATGTTAGAATTAATTTAAATAAATAAATGTTAATTTAAATTATTTAAAAATTTAAAATATGAATTAACAGTTTAATATGAATTCAGATTATTAGTTTAAAGGTCATCTTACTCTTTCAATCTGCCTCGGTTTCAGATTACTAATTAGTTTAATGGTCATCGTACTCTTTCAATCTGCCTCGGTTTCAGATTACTATTTGACAAAATAATAATGCTTTTCCACTCTGTTTCCATTTTTCATAAAGGTATGGCGTTAGCTAAATAAAGCGATTTTCTATAAAAATTTTGTATTTTATAACATTTTTATTCTGCAAATTGCTATACAATGCCAGTTAATAAAGAAACTCTAACTATTTTATTTTATTTATCGTGCACGACATCTTTTTCTAGCTGTTTGAAAGCTCTCGTCAAATCGATCACACAATTCTTAATATCAATTTTTACAAAATAGTTGCTTTAAAGTTCTTGACGAAATTTTTGTAATATGACCACATCGGATCTCAACAATCTGACAATCAACACAGTATTTAGCAGTTGCATAAATAGTAGTCCATTGTATCCTAACTTAAAATGACTTGTAGGGATAAAGGGTTTGCTTCTAATAATCCACCATAACATCCATGTGAATAATCCGAAACGAAATATAACAAAAGTTCCTGTCTATAGTGAGAACAAATCTGAAATCGATTTTACACTAACCATAGTTTAGTAGCAACATTGATTTGTATAATAGTATAGATTTTTTCTTTCGATAATTCATCAAACGTCGACAGTGCAAAAAGATATTATTGATCTCAGCTAATTCAGAAAATAGCGCGTATCCAACATATTTTCCGGATCGAAGTGCTAATGCAAAACAGCAAATTGTCTAAATAAATAATTACTTATGACAATTTTTTAAAAAATATAAATAATAAATAATTATAAGATTTTATACAATGTATATTTTTATTACGATATAATCTATTATAAAATTTAAAATAAACGTCATTTTTATGAATTGACTAATAAATAACAGACGTTGTATCAGAATAAGAATTAGAGGTCATCAGGAGGAACTGCTATGCTATCAGGTTTCGGCCCCTAACTCCTCTACCCAACATAGCAGCGGGGCCAAATACATGCTAATGATGTATTTCCTCTGATAAAACTATCTAGTATCTTATTCTAATACAAAGTATATTATTTATTATCCATCCATAAAAATTTGCCACTTAAGAGTTTAAATTTATTCTTTATATTATTGTGTTGATTTATATATTTTACTATTTTCTGCTTGATGTTATTTTTATAGTAACCTAGTTTAAAATATGTATCTATTAAATGATTTTATAGAAAGCCAATATCATTACATATTGTTGCAATTCTTAAAATTTCATTATGTAATGTATTATATTTTATATTTAAAATATAATATATTTTAAATATAATATAATATAAATATAATATATTATATTATAATATATTATATTTTTATACATTTAAATTTATTTTTTATATTTTGTTGGTCGAAGTGCTGTGTTCACAGATTTCGGCCCTATTCATCAACCCAACATAGCAGCGATGTCAATGTCGTATTTCCTCTGTTAAAATTTGATTATGTAGAATAGTCTTAATTTAATAAAGACTATATTATTTGCTCTCCGTACAAAAATGCTGTACTCGACATTTTAAATTTATTTTTTATATTATTGTGTTGATTTATATATTTTACTATTTTCTGCTTGATGTTATTTTTATAGTAACCTAGTTTAAAATATGTATCTATTAAATTATTTAAATGATTTTGAAGAAAGCCAATATCATTACATATTGTTGCAATTCTTAAAATTTCATTATTTAATGTATTATATTTTATATTATATGGTATGCATGAATGCCATGCAAAAATATGTTTCTTGTAAATTTTCTGCTTGATGTTATTTTTATAGTAACCTTGTTTATAATATGCAACTATTGTTGAAAAAACCGATATCATTAGATTATATAGCGATATGATATTACATGACCAAGTAGGACTTGTTCATGAAATTTAAAATGCAACAATCTGGCGATCAATGAAGGGGGTAGATCTCATTGGTAGAATGAGATCAATCAGCACTTTAAAAATTTAGACTTAATATTATTTTTTAATAATTTATATTCTAATAATTTGCTTAATAAACACTTAAGAAATGATAATATGGATAAAATTTTATGATTAAATACATTGATCAGATACCTAAATTTATATTTGTTACTACTATTTGATCTACTTTTAAATATTTAATTTCAACTTTGTAAATGCAAAATATAAAATTATAGCTTTTTAAAAATGGCAGATTTGTTTCAGAAAAGTGGTACTATTGTCGAAATGATGGAAACACTTTTAATATGCAAAGGACAAATTGGTCTCCACTGCATGTCACGCATGGAGAAGATCATCCACCCTACGGATATATTTTTGTAAAACGAAATTTTTTTTCTTATAACAAATATTTTGCATATATTAAAACAATATTATTAATAAAATTATATTATTAATAATATTTATATATATTAAAATTTATATTAATATAAAATAAATTTTATAATTTTAATTTTATAATTATTAAATTTTAATATAAATTTATATATTATAATATTTATAAATATAAATTATTAATTGATTAAAGAAATTAAAATTATTTAGTTTTATTTATTCGTTAAAATAAAATCTAAAAATGCGCTAATAAAAAATAAACGCTTACCAAAACATGATGCGTTGCGATCTCAAAAGCCGACCAGCGACGATTAAATAATATGTTTTCCATTAAATCGTAAAGGAAATACCCTAGAAATAACTTTTAAAGATCATCACAAAATAATTTACGATAGAGTAAAGTTAAATGCAAAATAAATTGATGCCATTTAAAAGATATTAAATTATAAATTCTTCTAGATATAAGTTTCAAGTCGAACAGTCAGATAGTAAAATATAAATACATACGATTTATTTATATTTATAAATACTTTGTGGATAATTTATTATCCACAAAAGTTTGTTTAACGTTAAAAATTATTTAGTTTAAAATTCATTTTACGTTTTTAACAATAAAAGGGCAACCTTAACTACAATTATAAAGTAATATCTTTAAATACCTGAAGCATTGACATAATGAATAAGAAATAAAAAATAAGAATAAAAAATCTTACACAGCCGCTCTTACTCAGCAAATCTTATTCGGCTGATATTACTCACACGATCTTATTCACCCGATTTTACTCAGCGATCTTATTCAGCTGATCTTACTCAGCCGATCTTACTCAGCCGGTCCTTTTCAGCTGATCTTACTCTGCCGATCTTACTTAGCTTATCTTACTCAGCCGATCTTACTCAACCGATCTTACTCAGCTCATCTTACTCAGCCGATCTTATTCAGCTGATCTTACTCTGCCGATCTTACACAGCCGATCTTATTCAGCTTATCTTACTCAGCCGATCTTACTCAGCAAATCTTACTTAGTTGATTTTACTTAGCCGATCTTACTCAGCCGATCTTATTCAGCGTATCTTACTCAGCCGATCTTACTCAGCCGATCTTACTCAGCAAATCTTACTTAGCTGATTTTACTTAGCCGATCTTACTCAGCCGATTTTACACAGCCGATCTTATTCAGCCGATATTACGCGCACGATGTTATTCAGCTGATCTTACTCAGCCGATCGTACTCAGCCGATCTTATTCAGCTGATCTTACTGAAAAATCTTACTCATCTGATTTTACTCAGCTTATCTTACTCAGCCGATCTTATTCAGCTTATCTTACTCAGCCGATCTTACATAGCTGATTTTACTAAGCCGTTCTTATTCAGCAAATCTTACTCAGATGATATTACGCACACGATCTTACTCAGCCGATTTTACTCAGCCGATCTTACTCAGCCGATCTTACTCAGCCGATCTTACTCAGCCGATCTTATTCAGCTTATCTTACTCAGCCGATCTTACTCAGCAAATCTTACTTAGCTGATTTAACTTACTCAGCCGATATTACGCACACTATCTTACACAGCCGATTTTACACAGCCGATCTTATTCAGCCGATATTACGCGCACGATGTTATTCAGCTGATCATACTCAGCCGATCTTATTCAGCTGATCTTACTGAGCAAATCTTACTCATCCGATCTTACTCAGCTTATCTTACTCAGCCGATCTTACTCAGCCGATCTTATTCAGCTTATCTTAATCAGCCGATCTTACTCAGCAAATCTTACTTAGCTGATTTTACTCAGCCGATCTTACTCAGCCGATATTACGCACACTATCTTACACAGCCGATCTTATTCAGTCGATATTACGCTCACGATGTTATTCAGCTGATCTTACTCAGCCGATCTTACTCAGCCGATCTTACTCAGCCGATCTTACTCAGCCGATCTTACTCAGCCGATCTTACTCAGCCGATCTTATTCAGCTTATCTTACTCAGCCGATCTTATTCAGCTTATCTTACTCAGCCGATCTTATTCAGCTTATCTTACTCAGCCACTCAGCCGATTTTATTCAGCTTATCTTACTCAGCCGATCTTACTCAGCAAATCTTACTCATCCGATCTTACTCAGCTTATCTTACTCAGCCGATCTTACTCAGCCGATCTTACACAACCGATCTTATTCAGCTTATCTTACACAGCCGATCTTACTCAGCAAATCTTACTTAGCCGATCTTATTCAGCTTATCTTACTCAGCCGATCTTACTCAGCAAATCTTACTTAGCTGATTTTACTTAGCCGATCTTACATAATAAACATATATCATCAATGTATCAAAACATATATTTCATATCTATATATGAAATATAAAGATATTTACTTGTCTAAATATAGATGTCCCTACTTTTAAATAATTTTGATTTATCAAAATATTTAAAGATTCTATTAATTCAATTTTATCCATATATTTATATTTATTTGATGGTTTAATTTTTGTTAGATAGGCGTTATAATTATTATAACATATATATGTATATCTTTTTCCGAATATAAGATTAATTAATTTTTCTAATGCATCTTTATTATCTGCTAAATCTAGATTTGTCTAAAGCGTACTAAAATCGTACGTATTTATATTCTGAAAATTTATTTTTTTGACTGTTCTAAAAATTCTTTTGTAAAATTAATAATGAAATAGTTTTTATACCAGTATAAAAACTATTTATTATAATATATTTATTATAATAAATAATATATTAATAATATATTTTATTTTACTATTTTCTGCTTGATGTTATTTTTATAGTAACCTTGTTTAAAATATGTATCTATTAAATTAGTTAAATGATTTTGAAGAAAGCCAATATCATTACATATTGTTGCAATTTTTAAAATTTCATTATTTAATGTATTATATTTTATATTATATGGTATGCATGAATGCTCATGCAAAAATATGTTTCTTGTAAATTTAAATATGTCATCTTTAAGATATAAATTAATAGTAGTTTTAGTTAATTCTAATTTAATGTTCATATCTAGATATACACCTTCTCTATCATTAATATTGATTTTGCCGATATTACTCAGCCGATATTACGCGCACGATCTTATTCAGCCGATCTTACTCAGCCGATCTTACTCAGCCGATCTTACTCAGCCGATCTTACTCAGCCGATCTTACTCAGCCGATCTTACTCAGCCGATCTTACTCAGCCGATCTTACTCAGCCGATCTTACTCAGCCGATCTTACTCAGCCGATCTTACTCAGCCGATCTTACTCAGCCGATCTTACTCAGCCGATCTTACTCAGCCGATCTTACTCAGCCGATCTTACTCAGCCGATCTTACTCAGCCGATCTTACTCAGCCGATCTTACTCAGCCGATCTTACTCAGCCGATCTTACTCAGCCGATCTTACTCAGCCGATCTTACTCAGCCGATCTTACTCAGCCGATCTTACTCAGCCGATCTTACTCAGCCGATCTTACTCAGCCGATCTTACTCAGCCGATCTTACTCAGCCGATCTTACTCAGCCGATCTTACTCAGCCGATCTTACTCAGCCGATCTTACTCAGCCGATCTTACTCAGCCGATCTTACTCAGCCGATCTTACTCAGCCGATCTTACTCAGCCGATCTTACTCAGCCGATCTTACTCAGCCGATCTTACTCAGCCGATCTTACTCAGCCGATCTTACTCAGCCGATCTTACTCAGCCGATCTTACTCAGCCGATCTTACTCAGCCGATCTTACTCAGCCGATCTTACTCAGCCGATCTTACTCAGCCGATCTTACTCAGCCGATCTTACTCAGCCGATCTTACTCAGCCGATCTTACTCAGCCGATCTTACTCAGCCGATCTTACTCAGCCGATCTTACTCAGCCGATCTTACTCAGCCGATCTTACTCAGCCGATCTTACTCAGCCGATCTAATTCAGCGTATCTTACTCAGCCGATCATACTTAGCTTATCTTACTCAGCCGATCTTACTTATACAAGTAAAAGGTGTTCCAATGGGTGGTAATAGTAGCCCAATTATAGCTGACTTGTTTTTAAGCTTTATAGAATATGAATTTGTTCATGACTGTGTAAAAACTAAATCTAAGTTATACAAAGATATGAAATATATGTTTCGATACATTGATGATATATGTGTATTTAATTCTAATAATTTTTATTCAATTAGTGAGCACATTTATCCAGAAAGCCTTATTCTTAACAAAACCAATATTAATGATAAATAAGGTGTATATCTAGATATGAACATTAAATTAACATTAACTAAAACTACTATTAATTTATATCGTAAAGATGACATATTTAAATTTACAAGAAACATATTTTTGCATGAGCATTCATGCATACCATATAATATAAAATATAATACATTAAATAATGAAATTTTAAGAATTGCAACAATATGTAATGATATTGGCTTTCTTCAAAATCATTTAAATAATTTAATAGATACATATTTTAAACTAGTTTACTATAAAAATAACATCAAGCAGAAAATAGTAAAATAAAATAAATCAACACAATAATATAAAGAATAAATTTAAACTCTAAAGTAGCAAATTTGTATGCATGGATAATAAATATTATATTTTGTATTAGAAAAGGATACTAGATAGTTGTATCAGAGAAAATACATCATTAGCATGTATTTGGACCCGCTGCTCGGCAGAGTAAGATCAGCTGAGTAGGTTCGACAAAGTAAAATCAGCTAAGTAAGATCGGCTGAGTAAGATCAGCTGAGTAAGATCCGTTGAATAAGATAAGCTAAGTAAGATAGGCTGAGTAAGATCAGCTGAATAAGATCGGCTGAGTAAGATCAGCTGAATAAGATCGTGCGCGTAATATCGGCTGAGTAACATCGGCAAAACCAATATTAATGATCAAGAAGGTGATAAGCTAAGTAAGATCAGCTGTGTAAAATCGGCTGTGTAAGATAGTGTGCGTAATATCGGCTGAGTAAGTTAAATCAGCTAAGTAAGATTTGCTGAGTAAGATCGGCTGAGTAAGATAAGCTGAATAAGATCAGCTGAGTAAGATCGGCTGAGTAAGATAGGCTGTGTAAAATCGGCTGAGTAAGATCGTGTGCGTAATATCATCTGAGTGAGATTTGCTGAATAAGAACGGCTTAGTAAAATCAGCTATGTAAGATCGGCTGAGTAAGATAAACAAAGTAAGATCAGCCGAGTAAGATAAGCTGAATAAGATTGGCTAAGTAAGATCGGCTGAGTAAGATCGGCTGAGTAAGATCGGCTGAGTAAGATCGGCTGAGTAAGATCGGCTGAGTAAGATCGGCTGAGTAAGATCGGCTGAGTAAGATCGGCTGAGTAAGATCGGCTGAGTAAGATCGGCTGAGTAAGATAAGCTAAGTAAGATCGGCTGAGTAAGATCAGCTGAAAAGGACCGGCTGAGTAAGATCGGCTGAATAAGATCGGCTGAGTAAGATCGGCTGAGTAAGATCAGCTGAGTAGGATCAGCTGAATAAGATCGGCCGAGTAAAATCGGCCAAGCAAGGTCGTGTGCGTAATATCGGCTAAGTAAGATCGGCTGATTAAGATAAGCTAAGTAAGATCGGCTGAGTAAGATCGGCTGAGTAAGATAAGCTGAGTAAAATCGGCTAAGGTAAGATCGGCTGAGTAAGATCGGCTGAGTAAGATCGGCTGAGTAAGATCGGCTGAGTAAGATCTGCTGTGTAAGAATGGCAGAGTAAGATAGGCTAAGTAAGATCGGCTGAGTAAGATCGGCTGAGTAAGATCGGCTGAGTAAGAGGAGCTAAGTGAGATCGGCTGAGTAAGATCGGCTGAGTAAGATCGGCTGAGTAAGATCGGCTGAGTAAGATCGGCTGAGTAAGATCGGCTGAGTAAGATCGGCTGAGTAAGATCGGCTGAGTAAGATCAGCTGAGTAAGATCAGCTGAATAAGATCGGCCGAGTAAAATCGGCCAAGCAAGGTCGTGTTCGTAATATCGGCTGAGTAAGATCGGCTGATTAAGATAAGCTAAGTAAGATCGGCTGAGTAAGATCGGCTGAGTAAGATCGGCTGAGTAAGATCGGCTGAGTAAGATCGGCTGAGTAAGATCGGCTGAGTAAGATCAGCTGAGTAAGATCAGCTGAATAAGATCGGCCGAGTAAAATCGGCCAAGCAAGGTCGTGTTCGTAATATCGGCTGAGTAAGATCGGCTGATTAAGATAAGCTAAGTAAGATCGGCTGAGTAAGATCGGCTGAGTAAGATCGGCTGAGTAAGATCGGCTGAGTAAGATAAGCTGAGTAAGATCGGCTGAGTAAGATCGGCTGAATAAGATCAGCTGAAAAGGACCGGCTGAGTAAGATCGGCTGAATAAGATCGGCTGAGTAAGATCGGCTGAGTAAGATCAGCTGAGTAAGATCAGCTGAATAAGATCGGCCGAGTAAAATCGGCCAAGCAAGGTCGTGTTCGTAATATCGGCTGAGTAAGATCGGCTGATTAAGATAAGCTAAGTAAGATCGGCTGAGTAAGATCGGCTGAGTAAGATCGGCTGAGTAAGATCGGCTGAGTAAGATCGGCTGAGTAAGATCGGCTGAGTAAGATCGGCTGAGTAAGATCGGCTGAGTAAGATCGGCTGAGTAAGATCGGCTGAGTAAGATCGGCTGAGTAAGATCGGCTGAGTAAGATCGGCTGAGTAAGATCGGCTGAGTAAGATCGGCTGAGTAAGATCGGCTGAGTAAGATCGGCTGAGTAAGATCGGCTGAGTAAGATCGGCTGAGTAAGATCGGCTGAGTAAGATCGGCTGAGTAAGATCGGCTGAGTAAGATCGGCTGAGTAAGATCGGCTGAGTAAGATCGGCTGAGTAAGATCGGCTGAGTAAGATCGGCTGAGTAAGATCGGCTGAGTAAGATCGGCTGAGTAAGATCGGCTGAGTAAGATCGGCTGAGTAAGATCGGCTGAGTAAGATCGGCTGAGTAAGATCGGCTGAGTAAGATCGGCTGAGTAAGATCGGCTGAGTAAGATCGGCTGAGTAAGATCGGCTGAGTAAGATCGGCTGAGTAAGATCGGCTGAGTAAGATCGGCTGAGTAAGATCTGCTGTGTAAGATCGGCAGAGTAAGATCTGCTGAGTAGGTTCGGCAATGTAAAATCAGCTAAGTAAGATCGGCTGAGTAAGATCGGCTGAGTAAGATCGGCTGAGTAAGATCGGCTGAGTAAGATCGGCTGAGTAAGATCGGCTGAGTAAGATCGGCTGAGTAAGATCGGCTGAGTAAGATCGGCTGAGTAAGATCGGCTGAGTAAGATCGGCTGAGTAAGATCGGCTGAGTAAGATCGGCCGAGTAAGATCAGCTGAATAAGATCGGCTGAGTAAATTCGGCTGAGTAAGATCGTGTGCTTAATATCGGCTGAGTAAGATCGTGTGCGTAATATCGGCAGAGTAAGATTTGCTGAATAAGATCGGCTAAGTAAAATCAGCTATGTAAGATCGGCTGAGTAAGATAAGCAAAGTAAGATCGGATAAGTAAGATCAGCTGAATAAGATCGGCTGAGTAAAATAGCTGAGTAAAATCGGCTGAGTAAGATCGTGTGCGTAATATCGGCAGAGTAAGATTTGCTGAATAAGATCGGCTGAGTAAGATCAGCTGAATAATATCGGCTGAGTAAGATCGTGTGCTTAATTTCGGCTGAGTAAGATTTGCTGAGTAAGATCGGCTGAGTAAGATCGGCTGAATAAGATCGGCTGAGTAAGATAAGCTGAGTAAGATCGGATGATTAAGATTTGTTGAGTAAGATCGGCTGAGTAAGATCGGCTGAGTAAGATCGGCTGAGTAAGATCGGCTGAGTAAGATCAGCTGAATTAGATCGGTTGAGTAAGATCGGCTGAGTAAGTTTGGCTGAGTAAGATCAGCTGAGTAAAATCGGCTGAATAAGATCGTGCACGTAATATCGGCTGAGCAAGATTTGCTGAGTAAGATCGGCTGAGTAAGATAAGCTAAGTAAGATCGGCTGAGTAAGATACGCTTAATAAGATCGGCTGAGTAAGATCTGCTGAGTAAGTTCGGCTGAGTAAGATCGGCTGAGTAAGATGGGCTGAGTAAGATAAGCTAAGTAAGATCGGCTGAGTAAGATCAGCTGAATAAGATCGGCTGAGTATAATCGGCTGAGTAAGATCTGCTGTGTAAGATCGGCAGAGTAAGATATTCTGAGTAGTTTCGGCAAAGTAAAATCAGCTAAGAAAGATCGGCTTAGTAAGATCAGCTGAATAAGATCGGCTGTTTAAAATCGGCTAAGTAAGATAAGCTTAGTAAGATCGGCTGAGTAAGATCCGTTGAGTAGGATTAGCTAAGTAAGATTGGCTGAGTAAGACAAGCTATGTAAGATCGGCTGAGTAAGATCAGCTGAATAAGATCGGCTTGGTAAAATCGGCTGAGTAAGATCTGCTGTGTAAGATCGGCAGAGTAAGATCAGCTGATTAGGTTCTGCAAAGTAAAATCAGCTAAGTAAGATCGGCTGAGTAAGATCGTGTGCATAATATCGTCTGAGTAAGATCGGCTAAGTAAAATCAGCTAAGTAAGATCGGCTGAGTTATATCGGCTGAGTAAGATAAGCTAAATAAGATCGGCTGAGTAAGATCAGCTGAATAAGATCGGCTGAGTAAAATCGGCTGAGTAAGATCGTGTGCGAAATATCGGCTGGGTAAGATTTGCTGAGTAAGATCGGCTGAGTAAGATAAGCTGAATAAGTTCGGCTGAGTAAGATAAGCTGAGTAACATCGGCTGATCATCATCGGCTGAGTAAGATCGGCTGAATATGATAAGCTGAGTAAGATAAGCTTAGGAAGATAGGCATAGTAAGATAAGCTGAATAAGTTCAGCTGATTAAGATCGGCTTAGTAAGATCTGCTGTGTAAGATCGGCAGGGTAAGATAGGGTGAGTAAGATCGGTTGAGTAAGATTTGCTGAGTAAGATTGGTTGAGTAAGATCGGCTGAGTAAGATAAGCTGAGTAAGATTGGCTGAGTTTGGTGAGTAAGCTCGCGATATTATATTTTGTACTCCAAAAATCGCTTAGATGTTAGCAACATATTTCGGGACATAAGGCCTACACGACTAAACTGCCTACTACAATAAAAATATTATAAATTATGATTCACGGTGGATTTATATATTCATCAAGACTTAAAATTTGTAGGTCTGTATGCTTTTTTCAAACTATTAAAACTATTGGGTATTGATATATACCCACTTATAATATATTAGTTGATATAATATTAGTTGATATATAATATTATATGCGTGTATAAAATTTATATCTAATATGAAAATAGTAGATATTGTATTTTCGTATATAGATATTATTAAATATTTGAATTGAAATGGAATAATAAATCGTAAAATGAATTCATAAAAGATATTTTATATTAACTCTGCATTGAAATACACCCGTGTTTCAATACATTATATTAAGTTTTAAATTTAGACCAGATTAACAAATTCTTGATTATTTGCATTTGAGATAAATAACATACAACGTTAAAAAGTGGTCTTGGTTATTAGAATTTCTACAATTACATCGAATAACGCTGCAGTTCTAAAGAAAAACAATTATCACAATCGACGAATTATTACAATCGGCGACGACCGTATAAATGCTTGGCATATTACTATCGTTTACTTATGTACGATGCGGTGAACTTAAGATGTCACAAAGAAAAACTTATTAGTTTTTTAATAGGAATAATTTTACTTAATAAGAATTACTCGGAGAAAAATATGTTATACAGACTAACTAAGAGACCAAAAGATTATACTTTGGTTAGTGGTTATTTATATATCTGTCTTCTGCTGGTGGATTTCATATGAAGGTAATTCCACAGAAAAATAAATCTTCACAAAGAAAAACCTCTTGTAATGAATCGTCTTGAAGGCCTGTTCAAGAAATTATATTTCTCAATAAATAGGACGAAAAGTATGTTCTGTATGTTCTGAATGCATGCCTGGACAACACCTAAAGACTAAAAAACTGCAAAACCCTTATGTTAGACCTAAATGATCTGGGATCCTATAAAGAAATAAACGAAGTATGTTGTGGGATATTAACGGGGATAGATGTGTTTTAAAAATATCCTTTTAAATATCCATTAAAGTCTAAAATATCCGAAAATTAAAAAGTTAGAAAGCACTCTTTGTTTTCTCGGGCCTTCAATAAAGATTCAAAGCGACAACGGGAAAGAATTTGTCAATTCCGATTTTGACTCTACGTGTTTTAGTTATAATGTGGCACATTTGGGAGGCAGGCCTCATCACCCACCACCACAAGGTCAAATTGAAATGCTTAACCAAATCATAACTCAAAAACATATATCTAGCAAAAGCAACGTACAAGGTGAGAACAGATAGATAGACCTTCTGGAACCCTTAATTAATTGTGCGAGACATTCTGATACCAATGAGTCAAAGATGAGATATAAGTAATCAAATAGGTAAAAATTGGGATGATTCTTTGGATTACTCGAGCATAAACAACAGCTCATATAAAATGTCAAACTTATTTGGATAGAATGGACAGAAAATGTGTTTACAATTTGAATGGACAAAATAATTGTAGAAAACCATTTTGATAATAATGTGAATACAAAAAGAAACTGGATTCATTTTATCACGAGGATTCTATAGTTACTGAATTTCTTTCAAACAATAAGGTAAAAGCAATAATCAATTGTGTGAAATTGGTTGTTGCTAACCACAAAATAAGAAAAATAAAAAGTAACTATACATTTTATTTAAACAATTTCGTCATTTATTTTCTTTTTTGGTCACTCACAGGCATGGTCACGTGGCAGGCATGTGACAATATATCACTGATTTTTTGATCTTAATAGTTTTTATTAACAATCTTTATAAATTGTTTCTGTGCTGCTGTACTCATTTGAAACACATGATTTCACGCTACCATCATTTACGGTGTCATAAGCTCAACGGTGATCAAATACTATGTTTTAGATAATATATATATATATATATATATATATATATATATATATATATATATATATATATATATATATATATATATATATATATATATATATATATATATATATATATATTTATAGTTTTTAGAAAAATATAAAATCCAGCATTGTTAAGTAAAAAATGTTGAAAGTTTAATTAGTTATTATATATTAGTTATTAATTATTGCTGTTAATTAACATTTAAGTGTTTATTTTACAAACTCGGGTATGCTTACCAAGATTAATAGCCATCAGCGTACATGTGAAAGACACACACATTAAGAAATTAAGTTTCCTGTATGCAATTCTAATTCCCGTGTGAGTAATTTTTCGTTTACACTAATTTCCAATTAATGCGATTCCAATGCGATTGAAATCCATCCAATTCATTTCTTATCGATGAAATACTAAAGGCTTAGGTATTTCGAGTCAATTCATTATTTAGTTCTAGATTAATTCTAGATTAATTATTTACTTCACAAGTGTAACTTTTGAACAAATACTTTCAAACGAAAACGTTTAAGAAACATCTTAAAAAAATAAAAATCCTAAAAGTTGTAAAAATATTAGAAAAACAATTATCGATCTACAATTGAAATTTATAGGTTGATCGATTTTAAATTAAAATTAACTCATAGGAAACAAGTTTGAGGTACACTAAGAGAATAACAGTTATTTATTTGAGAATAATATTATCTACAAAAGAAGCTTAGATTTGTATACTAAATTGAATTTGCAAACTAAATTAAATTTTAGTAATAAAATTTCAAAAATAATTTACTTTTTAATGATATTTTTAGCGAAAGCAACAGTCTATTAAATTGATGCAAGAATTCGCTATTAAATTGATGCAATAAAAATACTCTTTTCCAAATAGTGATTTGGCGAAGATACTTGAATCAAATCGAATATGAGTATATACTATTTATAATATTTTTATTTAGATATATTAACTAAATTCATTATTTTGAAAAAATCACATTTTGGCGTTTTACAAGAAAATGAGAGATTTCCGTGGGCATTTTTTCTGTCTGTATGATGTGGCAGCCACGAAAGAATCGACAAAACGATACCAGGTACCGTTTCGTCATTATTATAGTGCTCTTTGCTAATGATCCTCTTGGTGAAACATGTACCTAGTTAGCTAGAAATTTTCTAGCTCTATGTACCTTTTGACATACTCGTGCTGTCTGCCGGTCCTCCTCTACATTCAGTAGTGGGAGGTATCTGGCACTGATGAATCAAAATAATAACGAAACGGTACCTGGTATCGTTTTGTCGATTCTTTCGTGGCTGCCACATCATACAAACATATTTTGGCGTGTTTCTAAATTTTGAACAATTTTTATTGTACAGTCATTATTTGCTCAAAGTAAATTTATATTTAGTCGTAAAATGTATAAATTTATTTTAAATTGAAACGACTTATTTTTTACTACAATAATAATTTAATTTTTTCGTTAATTTAATAATAAATTCAAAACTTTAATATAACTAAATTGATTCAAATTGATATTTAAGTCTTTACATATTTTATTACGTAGTCTTAACTGTGAAATCTAAAATTTAATCTGCGAGTTTTGAGTGATCAAAAAATTACCTAAACTGAATTCAACGGCAGCAAGCTCGAATCCACTGTGATTTTTCAGCAATTTATTTACTAGATATGGATAAGTACATAAGCTAAGTGATAAAATACAGATGAATTGTTAGGTATTTAAAGCTTTATTATTTTATCACTAAAATAATTAATCTAGTTGCTAAATATGGAATAAAAACGTGAATTTTAAAACTGGTAGCTAGTGTAACAGTTACCACTTATAAAACCAATAACACTTAAGGATCGATAAAATTAATTATAACACTTGTTATCAAAAAATCAATTATTGATAATATAAATAATCGATAAGATTAATCTATGATATGACTAATTGTAGATAAAATCAGTCACTGATTCGATTAAAATAATTGTGAAAATTAGTTATCATTAAGATTAATTTTCGATGCATTAATTTTATTAACAATCTTTATAATATGTTGCTTTGTCATACACATTTAAAACACATAATGTCACGGTGCCATTATTTACGGTGTACTAAGCTAAACGGTGATCAAATACTATGTTTTAGATAATCTCACCTTAAGATTAAGAAGAATGCATTGATAAGATTCGGCATAAATAAAAATATTTCTGGTAATTTTAATCTTATTTCTGCTAATATTAATCTTGGATTTTTATGTAATTGTGAATTCCGATATAATATAGTAATCATATAAGCTCGACGCAAAATAATGACGAATGCCGTTTCGTCATCACTATGACTCATCAGTGCCGGTTCCCTCCCACTCCTGGATGCAGAGAAAGATTAACAGGCGTCAATCAACGAATGAATCAAGTGCATGATGTACTAGAAAATCTCTAGTAACATCATCTAGAGTGATAAATCAGCACTACAGCTTCACCAAATTATATCATTAGCAAAAGCACTGACAAATGCCAGAACAGACATCTTTATATCGGCTTACTTCTGTTTCTCAAATAATGATACCGTTCCGCGTGAATGGTATCATCATTTGAGAAATATAATAGTATTCATCATTTGAGATATAGTTTTATTATCTGATTAAATTTTTATACCCAGCTTATCCATTATAGAACAATGACTTGTAATAATTGTTTCTAAATTTAAATCACTACGTTCATATGTTGAAGTTACATTTAAATCATTAGAATTAACTTCTTTCATAATTAACCGTATCATATAATAAAATGACTCAATTTTTCTACCCTTTTTATCCATTATAAAACAATGACTTGTTGAACTAAAATCACTACATAATAAAGCTTTTGCATCTTTAATATCTGCTAAATCTAGATTTGTATAAAGCGTACTTAAATCGTACGTATTTATATCCTGAAAGTTTATTCCTTTTGTGTGTTCTAAAAATTCTTTTGTAGAATTAATACTGAAATAGTGTTTTATACCAGTATTAATTTCGATTACCTTGCAATATTTTTTAAAGTGTGCTTTAATTACTTTAAGTATTTTATTCATATAGACAGAAAGTGGTTTTAATGTACATTTAAACGCACTACATATGAACCTAGGTTTTATTGGATTTTTATGTAATTTTGGATTCCAATATAATATAGGTATAGTTTTATTATCTGATTTCATCTTTATTACTTTTTATCCATTATAGAACAATGACTTGTAATAATTGTTTCTAAACTTTAATTGCTACATTCATATGTTGTGTTTATATTTAAATCATTAAAATAACTTCTTTCATCAGTATATAATAATAAAGCTTTTTGCATATGAAGACAAAGTTATTACTAGCTTTATCAATAGTTGTTATTATATAGTTATCCTTTAATTTAGTAAGTTCTTTATACATATCTTTATTAATTTGATCTTTCCGTTTATAATTGTTTGTTATTTTCATTTTCTCTCTAATTTTATCTAAAATATAAGTTTTCCAAATGTTTATCTTAGATATATTCCAGCTTTCACTATTAATCAGTTTACCAAAGTAAGCATTTAAGTCATTATTTACGAATTGTAAATTTTATTTGTATTGTTATTATTTAATTTATATTTATATCCTTTTAATAGCATTTAACTTAAATCACCAATTAAGGTAAATGAAACAGCATTTTTCTGAATTAGACAGCAAATATTTGACAACAAATGTTGGACAACAAATATTGCACAATTACTATACAATAACTATCCATTACATATTGATTTTAATTCTTTATTAAAATTACAGATTTTTCGTCCTAATGGTGGTAGGAGTTTATACCTTATTTTAGGAATATATTTACTTAAATCTGACACTATTATTTCTTTACTTTTAGAATTATTTAAAAGCCCGACTATATTTATGTTATCTATACATTTATTAATGAAATGATTAATAAATTTATTAATGTTAATGTATATTTTTTATTGTTAGTATTAACATTTATTGTACGATTATAGTATTTTGTATTACAACAACTGTATATTATACAACTAAGCATATCATAGTCGTTAATTAATTTTTGATTTATTGAACATATGATATCTTTAGAAAAACTTCTTTAATTTACATAAAGATCTTTTAGTTTATTATCTCTTAAAAGTTGTTTTAATATTTCTAATTGTTCATTTATATACATATCTTTTTTAATATTTTTAACTCTATTTTTCCTATTCCTTTTATCACCATGACTTCTTGGTTTGCGTTTAACTGGATTATTATAATATAGTTGTTTATTATGTATTATACTACTTCTGCCAATTCCTTGTACCACGTCATTTACTAAATCTGTGGTATTGCAGTTCTTGACAATTCTTATTGGCAATTCTCACAGTTAGCGAAATTCATTAATTTCTGGTAATTTATATTTCTGGTAATAACTTTTAAATCAAAAGTCAAATATTAAATATAACCTTCAACTTCGAATTAGATTTAAATATTAAGATGAAATTTGCCAAGTGAAGGCTTCAAAATAGAAAAATCAGTTTATTAATAGTTTATTAATTAGTTTATTAAAATCATTTTATTAAAATCAGTTTATAACATACATATTTTTCATTTTATTAATAAATACTTAAAATTATCATTTCGTTTGTAGTCACATTGATATTTATTTTATCAACAGTGTAAATGCCTTAGAGTCTTAATCAGCTAGTCAAATATTCTTGAGAGCAACTCTTTAAGATTTTTTTCCGTAGATTAGTTCATATTTTACGTAATTCAAAAAAGTGATAACTGTATATAAGAGTGCTGATTCAAATAATGGCAACTAACGTTATTTTAATTTAAAAATATCTAATTTAGAGATTTATTAACAAACCTTTGAATTTAATATCACTATTTCATTTTTGATTACCTGGCGCTACTAAATATAGAAGTTAGTACAGAATGCAAAAGTGACAGCTGTATATTGCAAATTCTCCATTTAAACCTGCTTGATGTGATTTCATCTGAGTCTTCAGTGGACTTTCTCTTTCTCAACAAGAAAGCGGATAAATGAAAGAGCAAATATGAGAATATCACAACGGCGACCATCTAGAATATTTTTAGTCTAGATAATCAGTCACATATCTTGAGCAAATCAAATAAATTGAATAACAAAATAAAACTATTAAGCAATATTTCTTGTGAATTTTGCTATTCGTTCCTGATTTATATTTCTGAAAGTAAACGGTCTTATTTATAACAATTTACGATAAAAATTAAAATATCAAGAAAAAGTATTGATTCTTTGTTATTTTGAAACCACTTTCGTTTATTAAAACATATTCTAAATACGTTTGTAAATGCGAATTCATTTTCCCTGAACTGTAGAATATTTGGCTACCTGGAAAAATTTTCAAATTTTGTTAAAGGAGTAAACAATCATACTTTGAATTGAATTATAAGCATATATAGGCCACATCTACGATTATATATATAAATTGTTAGTGCGAAAAGTCTCTTGAAACTGTGGTCCAGGAGCCAAAGCCGGCTACGATTGATTTTTAATCCATAATTGCTACAAAATAACTGTACTTCGATCATCAGCTCCATCAATCTAATGTATCACTCCGAGACGCTTCTATCCACCCAGCAGCCATCGTCAGTCGGATGAAGTGGTTAGGGTCCGTTTCGACTGCTTTTGTGATAACTGCAAAGACACCAGCAAGTCTTCACGATACTATACGAAGCTCAGGAGCAGAAAGCGTTTTTTACTGGCTTGTTGCTTGTGTGGACCTTCTAGTTATTCTTTATAAGACACAAATGCGTATCCGTTGATTACGAGGGCGCTGAATTTCTCACAAGATTCCAAATGGAATGCGTCATTTTATAAATTGTTATTGCGAAAAATCGCTTGAAACTGTGGTCCAGGAGCCAAAGCTGGCTACGATTGATTTTTAATCTATATTTGCTGCTAAATAACTGAACTTCGATCATCAGCTCCATCAGTGTAATAGTATAACTCTATATATACAGCTCCATCAGTCTATATATAATAGTAGTGCACAGATGTGCTGAGTAGACAACGGTCCAGGATTTCTTACGAAATACGGCATTTTTACTAAATGGTGTTGCTTAATAGACTGGACTTCGATTCACGACTTTCACTCACCATGTCACTTCTGGACGACCAATATTCGATATCCATTATCTGAATTTTTAAATAGATTGAATTATAAATAAAAAAATCGAACGAAATCACAATTGTTTTAGTATAAAGCTTTTGGAAAGTTTCCCTTCTTTAGTAGTATCACTTTTGAAAATGCAACAATTTACTCACACAGGGATAATAACACAATTGACATACGATAGCATTTCCGAAAGAATTTACATCAGATAAAAAGTAGAAAAATTAAGGATAATGATATATGTGTTGCTAATTAAGCATTTTGCTTAATTAAGCATGTTGCTAATTAAGTGAAGAAATAATAGGGTCAGATTTAGGTAAATATATTCCTAAAATAAGGTATAAACTCCTACCAACATTAGGACGAAAAATTTGTAATTATAATAAACAATTAAAATCAATATGTAACGATAATATTAGAAACATAATGGAAACAGAATGCAATTGTAAAAGTCTTAGTTTTGATAAAATAAATGAACATATATGTACCCATAATCTAGAATTAATTGAAAATTGTGAATTAAGAAAGCTGCTATCAAAAGGGTATAAATATAGATTAAATAATAACAACGACAAAAATAAAATTTACAATTCGTTATATAATAACTTAAATGATTACTTTAGTAAGCTGATTAATAGTGAAAGCTCGAATATATCTAAGATAAAAATTTGGAAAGATTATATATTTGATAAAATTAAAAATAAAATGAAAATAACAAACAATTATAAAAGGAAAGATAAAATTAATAAAGATATGTATAAAGAACTTACTAAATTAAAGGATAACTATATAATAACAACTATTGATAAAGCTAGTAATAACTTTGTCTACATTGCGAAAAGCATTATTATGATATACTAATGAAAGAGGTTAATTCTAATGATTTAAATGTAAATCCAACATATGAACGTAGTGAGTTGAGTTTTGAAACAATTATTACAAGTCACTGTTCTATAATGGATAAAAAGGGTATAAAGGTTGAATTAGATAATAAAACTATACCTATATTATATTGGAATCCAAAATTACATAAAAATCCAATAAAACCTAGGTTCATATGTAGTGCGTTTAAATGTACATTAAAACCACTTTCTGTCTATATGAATAAAATACTTAAAGTAATTAAAGCACACTTTAAAAAATATTGCAAGGTAATCGAAATTAATACTGGTATAAAACACTATTTCAGTATTAATTCTACAAAAGAATTTTTAGAACAGACAAAATTAATAAATTTTCAAAATATAAATACATACGATTTTAGTACTCTTTATACAAATCTAGGTTTAGTAGATATTAAAGAAGCGTTAGTAAAATTAATTAATCTTATATTCGGAAAAAGATATACATATATATGTTATAATAATTATAACGCCTATCTAACAAAAATTAAACCATCAAATAAATATAAATATATTGGATAAAATTGAATTAATAGAATCCTTAAATATTTTGATAAATCAAAATTATTTAAAAGTAGGGACATCTATATTTAGACAAGTAAAAGGTGTTCCAATGGGTGGTAATAGTAGCCCAATTATAGCTGACTTGTTTTTAAGCTTTATAGAATATGAATTTGTTCATAACTGTGTAAAAACTAAATCTAAACAATATAAATATATGAAATATATGTTTCGATACATTGATGATATATGTGTATTTAATTCTAATAATTTTTATTCAATTAGTGAGCACATTTATCCAGAAAGCCTTATTCTTAACAAAACCAATATTAATGATAAAGAAGGTGTATATCTAGATATGAACATTAAATTAACATTAACTAAAACTACTATTAATTTATATCGTAAAGATGACATATTTAAATTTACAAGAAACATATTTTTGCATGAGCATTCATGCATACCATATAATATAAAATATAATACATTAAATAATGAAATTTTAAGAATTGCAACAATATGTAATGATATTGGCTTTCTTCAAAATAATTTAAATAATTTAATAGATACATATTTTAAACTAGGTTACTATAAAAATAACATCAAGCAGAAAATAGTAAAATATATAAATCAACACAATAATATAAAGAATAAATTTAAACTCTTAAGTGGCAAATTTTTATGGATGAATAATAAATAATATACTTTGTATTAGAATAAGATACTAGATAGTTATTTCAGAGGAAATACATCATTAGCATGTATTTGGCCCCGCTGCTATGTTGGGTAGAGGAGTTAGGGCCGAAACCTGATAGCATAGCAGTTATTATTGATGACCTCTAATTCTTATTCTGATACAACGTCTGTTATTTATTAGTCAATTCATAAAAATGACGTTTATTTTAAATTTCATTTTATTTTAACTTGATTTAAATTATAGAAAATCTAAAAACAATTATTAATTTTATTATTTAATTATTAAATTTTGATTTAGCATTATTATGTTTTGTTTATTTTAATAATTATATTAAATACGTAGACTCAGTTAGCTGATTTAATTCTTTCATTCGTATTCATTAATCCACTTGCGAGGATTACTGTTTGCATGATGTGACCTAGATTTTCACATATGTGCCTTACTGCACCATCATTCTTCGTTCTGTTTTTGCTTGTTCCTTCTATTGTTTTGTCTTATGTTTATTGCCATTCCAGTTTCGCCGATGTACTGTTCTCTACAAGATTGATAAGTACATGCATATATATTCCCTTCCGATTTACAGTGCGATTCATGCTTCAAGCGATATCTTACGCCTGTCTTTGTAGCTTCAAACCATTCCGTTACAAGCATATCATCACAAAAATTACACCAAAGTCGTTTACAAGGTTTGCTGTAGCCTTTATGCGATGTCATCGTGGTATTCTTCTTTTCAGGATTCTTACAAGCAATATTCGTACGGCTAAACATGTTGAAAAGCATGCTGTTAATTCGTTTGCACAAGCAGCCAGTAATGGGTTTAGTTGTCGCCAAGTAATTTTGATACTCCTTTCAAGGTCTGCATACAACGAGTGATATTTGAATTTAATACGACGTACATTTATGATTTCACGTACGGATGGTTTGAACATCAACTATGATCTTTGCGTTTTATCAACGACCTTAATTTGACGATTAATCTGAAGTATGGTGTATCCGCAACCCATTATTTCTCTTTGAAATCAAGATACACATTCGCGATAAGTGTCTTCATTAGAGCAAATCTTCTTAAAGCGCATTAGCTCGTTCCTCAAAATTAAGCGTTTGTGCTTTGGTTGATGAGCACTATTCAAGCGTGAACAATTGAGCACGTGCCCTCGAACTTAAATTATGCGGACGTGTTTTATTCGTTTCCAAATTTATTAATGAGCAGAACATCAAGAAAGCTTATTTTACCATCATTAACAAACGTAGGCGAGAATTTTAATTCAGAATGCATGTTTAGCTCGCGAATAAACGTTTCTAGCTCTTTAGAAACATGTTCCAATACACAGAAAATGCCATCGATATATCGAAGTCATATTTTCGGTTTCAGCGTGTTTTTTAATAAATGACTGCTCGACTTCAGACACGTATAAACTTGCATAAGTCGGGCTAACTAGGCTTCCCATCGCTGTTCCTTAGAGCTGTTTATAAAGTTTATCATTGAAATTCCCCTGTAATATTACGACGACCATCGTATCCCGGTGGGACGTCAATATACTTCTTTATTCCAGGATTCGACAATATTGCCTTAGAGATTGTACTCATTAAATTGTAATCTTTCATTGTATTTTCATCAGCTGCAACCCACCCAATTTTGCGTAGATTATGTATGAAGTTATACCTATTAAACCTATTATATCTATCGCCAGATATTCAATATCCATTCGCACAATATTCAATACTTTGACATACATATTATTTACTAGTTTTAGATTGACCTGAATAAGCTCAATTAGGGCGAAACGGTGAAAAGAATTTTTTGGTCTATATCTAGTTTGACAGTAATTTTATATATATGATCGAATCCTGATGGATACCAGATCGCAGAATTTAACAAATTATGCGATTTAACAAATTCTCCACGGAAGAATATATTGTCTTCATTGAATCGGTGCTGGATTCGGTGCATCAATTAAATGATATGCTGATCGGGTTAGTTATATATAATTTAAAAAATAGGTTTAAATGAAAAAAGAAGTCGGTTTATTACACCCGCTCAATGCAAGATGTCAAATGATATATATTACACAATTATGATATATAATATCAAAATCTAATTATTATATTTTCGACAACAAAAAGAGCTTGAACAGCTCGAACATGATGGTTCACAACGGGGAAACAGAATAAAATAAAAAAATTAAATAAAAAAAACATAATAATGTGCAATTCAGTCATGACGACAACGCATCCTGAGGTGATTTCGCAACCGTCGTTTAAAAATCCCCTTGTTACCATTTACCGTCAAGGCAGGTAGACCATTCCAGATAGGTACAATTCTATCATGGATTGTTGATATTCGTTTATTGCAGGCTCGTCTTCTCTTTAGCATATAGTTGTGACCACGTAGGCGATCGTTGGTTCTTAGCTCAAACGTGTCCTTTCAACAGTGGCCTGGGGTGGTCAATCACCTCCATACGAACATCAGATCATTAAATTTTAGTGAAATTTTCACTGGGGGAACGTCAAGACAGCGCAGGCGTTCCTCATAAGATAACGAACGTATGGACCGCACTAAATGTGTGCACCGATGGAGAATGCGTTCGTAAGCGTCCAGCTCAAGCTGGAACTGAGGGTGAGCAACGACGGACCCATACAGTATGTGTGGGAGGATTGCGCATTGGTAAAGTGTACGCAATCCCACAAAATCAAGATGACCGAACATTCTGCGTACTAGACCGAGGAGGCGAACGCACTTGCTTACAACATGATCGACATGAGAGCGAGATCCTAAGTCACTAGTTACAATCACACTTAGGTCCCACATTTGCGAGACCTTTACAATCTGACAGCCATCAATTCGGTAGCTACCACTGAACGTTTATTTTCCAATATGTAGGTGGGAACATTTCGCAGGGTTCACTTTGAGTCCGACAGCATTGCACCATCGAGAAACCATCTCGACATCTTTCTGGAGTATAGTTACATCACTGGGACTATAGTTACATCACGAAGACTCAATGGTTTTAAAAAATAGGGGATCTTTAGCATAAAGAACGACGCCACCGCCCCTGGATGATAGTCGGTCTGCACGTAGGTGTGTATATCCATCGAGTGATATTTCACTGTCTAGAATATCTGGGTGGATCCACGTTTCAGTGATAGCAATGATGTCTGGCTGAAGTTTGGATGACCTTAAACGTAATTCGTCTATTTTATTGCATAAACCGAGAGCATTCAAATAAACAATGTGAAGTTTATGGCAATAAGTACTAGACGATGGGTGCCTTGGTGGGTCGACCACAATAATAGAGCATAAATTGTTCACATAATAATATAAGTTATTAAAAATGTCTATAAATTATGTATTGAATCTATTATTAATTTATTCAAAAATGGCTAAATAAAAATATTAATGTAGAATAGCAGTAAAGAAGAAGATTTGCTTAGTAAATACTTCTACATGGTGTTAAGAAGCTCATAGTGGCTTTAACTTACGTAAAACACACAGTAATGATGCGAACATTACTTATTGTCTAATTTGCCACATGCGCAGTTCTAACTCAATTCCTAATAATTTTATAAATTATCCAAAACTCATAATCCCATGGCGTTAATAATTAATCAATTAAACCCTGAAATTAATCAGTACGGTCATGAAATGAAATAAAATCACATTTTTATAACATTAGTTTTTAAAATGTTTCGTCTGTAAAATGACATTCACTTTTCGGATAAGGATACACTAAAATACATTAAACATAATGAAAGTTGATATATCATTGAATACCTTTTAGAAAAATCCACATCAAGATCGTTTATTGGCTAAAATAATCGATTAACGAATTAAAACTGCAGAATCTTTAAATAATGATAATTAAATCTAATCGTCATTAGCTTAGAAGGTTATGGATACATTTGGATATATAGAACAGTTTATTTGAGTTAACTTGAACTTTTTTTATGTTAACTCAGTTAACATAAACTATTTGTTTTCTACAAACATTTCCTAATAAGAAAGAAGTTCAATTACCTAAGTCAATCACTTTGGCACTAAATAATCGATTAACGAATATTATTAATAAAAAATTAAAACTGCAGAATCTTTTAATTAATCTTTAATTAATTTTTAATTAAATTGTTCAGGGCATTTAAACACCGAGATGAATATAAAAAGAAAATTATTAATTAAACTTTAATTAAATCTAATCATCATTAGCTTAGAAGGTTATATAAATTCAAAATAAATATTTTAATCTGATATTTTCATTAAGTTAGAATTACTTAAGGCAAGAATTTTTTAAAAATCAACTTTTAAGAATTGACTAATAAATAACAGACGATGTATCATATCAAAGATTAAAGGTTATCAGAAAAAACTGCTCGGTATAACAAAAATAATATAATATAACAAATCTTTAAATGTTATTAAATGCTTACTGAGTTTATATACATATGTAAACTGAGTTAATATATATTATCGATTTTAATAAAGACCACTAATTGACCAAATTAAATCAGATAACTGAGTCTACGTATTTTTTACTATAAATTAATAAAAAATAAAACTAAATAATAAATAATAATTATATAAACTTTTATACAATTTATATCAAGTGAAAATTCAAAATTGAAATTTATAATAAATTTTTGAATTGACTAATAAATAACAGACGATTATTAGAATAAGGATTAGAAGTCGTCAAAAAGAATTGCTAAGTTATCAGGTTTTGGCCACTATTCCTCTATCCAACATAGCAGCGAAGCCAAATCCACGGAAATCTATTAGTAAGTTGTAAAATAAAACGTGTGGTTGTTATGCATGGATATTTGTCATATTTTTAATTGAACGATATATGAACGTTATTGAATGATTTAAAAGAGTTAATAAAATAAGAATTAATCAGAAGGAACTGTAATGTTGTGAGGGTTTGTCTTGGATTCATCGGCCCAACATAGCAGCGGGCTAAATACACCACGATATGACGTATTTCTTCTAATGAAATTTGATTATTTAGTGTAATATTTTATTCTAATTGATAATATTATTTAATATCCATCAAAAAAATCATATAAGAGTTTAAATTTATATTTTACAATAAATTTAAAAATATGGTTATTAATAAATCTCCAGTTGTCTGAAAAATTCGCAGAATTTAAATAAGTAATTACTTCTTTTTATAACAAAGTTACTTATAAGAATTTACTCAGTAAGAATTTTTAAAAACCAATTTTTAAGAATTGACTAAGAAGACGATATATAAGAATAAAGACTAGAGGTCAATAGGATGAACTGATATGTTTACAGGTTTCGGTCTGTTCACACAGACAAAAATATAACAGATCGTTAACTTATAATATTGACTTATGAAGACACTAATTGACCTAATCAGCTCAGCTAAGTGAGTCTACGTACTTTATATTATAAATAAGTGCTAATGACGCATTTCCTGGGATGGAATTTGACTATTTAGTGTAATATCTTATTCTTATAGAGTGTATTATTACTATCCATCATTAAAAAATTATTTAAGAGTTTAAATTTATTATAAATTAAAAAAAATATTATGATTTAAAAATTTCCTTAAAAATTCGCAGAATTTAAAACAGTAATTACTTCCTTTTATACCAAAGTTACTTATAATTTTGTGAATTATTTAATATTTATCTAATATTCGTATTTAGTGTTTCTGTGTTTAAAAGATACAACAATATTTCAAAGTGCATAATGATGATCATGACAAATATCTGAATTTAAACATGACAGAAAATATTTTTAAGATCGTAGATCTCATAAATATTGAATGTATAATTATGATATAATTATAATTATAATTGTATTATTATAATACAAATATTTAATACAAATATTTAATATATCCAAAGTTTATATATCATGCTTGCAACTTATGCAAATATTTATGGAACGCGGCTTTTTGAAAAAGTTATTGCTCGAATCAAGAATGTTCAAGATCACTTGTTTCGACAATTAATTATAGAATAAACTTGATCTTTTGTTGAAGAGTTACTAATTTTTACAGTATTCAAAAAAGAAAAGAATTTGTTGTATTACATTTTTGGAAATCTGACCCATGGCCTAAAACAAGTATTTTGACTATTTCTTTAATGATGATAAATAAATTAATTTGAAGTGACATGGATCTTTTAATAAACTGAACAGTATTTACTAACATATCAAACAATTGAACAATCGATTGTTGGCATGTGTATATCGAACAATTGAACAATCGATTGATGGCCTGTATATATCGAACAATTGAACAATTGATTGTATTCCATTATTTAAAATATTTATATAATGATTTATTAAATTATTATTTTATTATTTCAATAATTATTACATAATCATTATTATAATGTCGAACCTTCTATATGGATCTTATCAAAATTTGTTTCTTTATATAATACATAAATTTGTTTTATAAATACTTGCTTACATTCTTCTATATGTAATTGCTGATTTCATCGTAATGTAATGCAGATTTTTAAAATTAAAAATATATATATTGAACTAATTATTACCGTCACTAAGAGTTTAAATTCATTCGTAATTGTTTCCACCCTGCTGTCATTGCAAACAATCGGTCCAAATGATATCCTTTCACAATTAGACAAATTCATAATTACATCATTAATCTTTGTTAATCTCTCGCTGACAGAATCAGACAGACATTCAATTATAACTGCAACACAAAGAGAAGGAAACATAAATGAAGCAATAAAATAATTAGGTTCACCTGAAACCTTTGATTTGTATTCACTATCTTTGCAGATTCTGCGTATACGGCTGACACAAGACTGAGCCAGTTGCATAAGTTCTTCAGTATTAGAGCAGCGAAAAACGAATAACTATAACGGAAATAAATTAGAATGTATAAATATTTGTAAAAATATTTAAATATTAAATATTTGTAAATAATATTTATAGTCATCCTTTATATATGATTGTTCTAAAGCATAAAAATCTTTAATAAAGTCGATTATGATTTGGTATATTTCTTTGACCTGTGTATTTTGATAATTACAATATCATCACTATACCAAAGAATATGAATATACAAGCTAGTTTTATCCAAAATATTTGGAGCTTAAAACACATCTGATTTTAAACATTTACTTTGATATACAAACGTTATAATTTATAATCAGATTTGCTAAAAAACAAATCTCAAACAATTGAACAATTGAACAATCAATTGAACAATTGAACAATTGAACAATCGATTGTTGGCATGCATATATCGAACAATTGAACAATCTATTGCTAGCCTGTATATATCGAACAATTAAACAATGGATTGTATTCCATTATTTAAAATATGTATATAATGATTTATTAAATTGTTATTTTATTATTTCAATAATTATTGCATAATCATTATTATAGAGTATATATAATTATTTCGTTATTACCGGACATAAATAATTCTTACATAATTGTATTAAATTTCTTAGATAATCGTCCATTTAAGCTCTAACATAAAAACGATTCCTGTATCGTCACATTGGGAATAAATTAAATCATACATTGGCTTTTCCCCGAGAATCAAAAAACAAATTTACTTTATTCAATAAAGTTTGCTTGTTTATTATTCTCGGAAAAAGCCAAGAAAATAAAAACATTTGTAATAGTTTCGTCATTAAACGTATATCAGTTAAAAAGTCAATAATTTTAAGTTAATAAAAAGATATGATATATATTTTTAAATATTTATAGTTAATCATTATAAAGACTAATGACTTTCCAGTTAGACAGCTGCTTTAATAGCTTCAATGCAAACTATAAATATAAATAGGATAAAAAGTAAGATAAATTAGCACCTCGTCCGGATCAGGAAATGGTGCAATCGAAACACTTTCAAAGAGCATGCTGTGTTCTACAATCGGCAATCGGTTATATAATTCCTCAGTAATAAACGGCATAGCTGGATGAAGAATTCGCAGGCCATTATCGAGACAAAAATACAAGGCAGCGATCATTGTTAAAGTTGTACTATCACTTTGCTTTAAGTGTGGTTTAACAAGTTCAATATAAACGTCACAAAGTTCATATAACCAGAAGTTATAGATTGCTGTCGTTGATCGTGCAAAATCATACTGCTCGAAACCTTTTGAGCATTCGTCACATGCGTATGCAAGTCTACTCAAAATCCATCTTGCAGGTATACAATTTATCCAATCAACCTAAAGTGTACGCATATTATATATAAGACAATCAATTTACTCACACAAGTTAATGGTATTATCTTATTGACAGGAAACGCGAAAAATAATGCGAATCTAAAAGCTTGCCATATTTTATTGCAAAAATGACGATATCCTTGAATCCGCAAAATATCAAGATTTATATCGGACGCTTAAAAATCGATAGGTTGTTAACAGATCAAACGAAATTAGTTTAGAATATTTATTGGATCATAGCGAAAAATAGTTTTTGTATACAATGAAAAATATTTTTAAAAATTTAAAAAAATTAGTATTTAATTTTAATTTTACTGTTAAAAAATTAAATAGCAGTAAACCATGATTTTAATATAAATAAATCATTAAGTCAAGAAAATAGTTTTTGTATACAATGGAACATATTTTTAAAAATTCTAAAAAAATAGAATTTTATTTTAATTTTTATTTTATTGTTAGAAAAGTAAATAATAGTAAACTATGATTTTAATATAAATAAATCATTAAGTCAGAAAAATCAACACTTAAAATGATAGAAAAGCAAAATACTGTAAAAAACTTTAAAATATGAAAACGGATTTATTCATAAAAACTCATATGCTATAAAATAAAACAAGTTCTACTACCATATAAAAAGATAAACGTAAGCCAAAAAGATAAATAGAAATAAAAAGGTCTCACTATCTGTAAGACAAAATATTTCAATTGTCGTAAACTTATCTAAATTACCGCAAGATCCAAATCCCACGTTCCAAAAATCTTACTTGTGTAATTTTTTTATTTAAAAGAACAATTTCATATTAGCGTCAGTTTTTGATCATCTATCGTAGATGTCAAATAATTTATCGTGGATAGCAATAACTTTGATCAATAACTTTGATTATTAATACGCTAAACATTTGACTTTTGTTAAACCTATGTAGATCATATTCTAAACACAATACTGTCTGAAATATACATATAAAGATGTTCAAACATATATGAAATAGTTTTTAAAACGATTGATATATCTAACGCTTAAGTCAAATTATTTTTAAAGAACAAGATCGTAAATGCTGAAATAATCATAAAAATTTAAATTACATTTATCGTGGATATCAATATTCATTAATACGTAAAACATTTGTCTTTTATTAAACCTATGTAGATCATATTCTAAACACAGCTATGTTTGACATGCGATATATATCCACATAATTATGAAATTTAATGATGTTCAAATAGCTCTAAAATAATTTAAAAACTTAAGTTATATCTAATGATCATGTAAAACTATTTTTAAAGAAAATCTAAACCATTAATGCTGAAATAATCATAAAAACATAAAAATTATATATAATGAAGACATATCGGTAATATACATTATCAAGTTATGTTTTATTCTTCGAATTTCGGAAAAAATACCAACTGAATTTGTGATTGATACTATTAGCAAAAATTTACTTCGAACTCGAGTTGTATAATTAAACATACTTCATAGCTTATAATTACTTAATTATATTAATAGTAGACATAATACTATATACTAATATAGATAATATGTGATTAACATCGCCTGTAAAATACAAGGTCGAAAAATATCTTACACTGTGACGAATAAGCAAGAAAGGCAAATCTCATGGCGTCTGTTCCACATTCAGGTATACCGTTAGGAAAGTCAGATTTCTGCCCTTGACGAGCCAACTCGATTTCCTTTGCCGACAAATTGTATTTAAGTAGGCCAGAGTGTAAATCCTTTACATAATAATATTTTAAATAATAATAAATTATATTTTAATAACGTAATTATAATTTAAAACTCTTTTGTAAAGGTCAACAGTTGTAAATCAAAATTATTTACATAAGAAGATTAACAGATTTAACAGTATGGAATATGGTATAAACCTGAATGCTTAAAAAACCTATTTAGTAGGAGAAATTTATTCAATTCAGCTGTTGTGAATCGTATGATTTTAACATATACTGCGATAAAAATACTTTAGAAATATGTTGATGCAAGAATTGTAACTGCATCCAATGTTTAAATCTAAATTCTGATCAAGTTTATAAACTTATAAAGCTAAAGTTCATCACACACAAAATCTTGATAAATATTACAAAGGATATTTTATATATCTCGACTTAATAAGTGCGATTTTACTTGCGTAATGCCCAGATACGGTAGATGACGAGATGATTTGCTGTGATTTATAAAAAATCATTTATTTGACAAACAAAGTACAACACGAATGATGACTGAAGCTAAAGTTGAAGAGTATCTTGAAGAAACACTATGAATTTGTTTTGTGTTTTATCGATTTGAATTTAACAATAGTTGGAACGATCACTCAAATACGATATATAAGATTTAGTGTTTTCATCTAGTTGCGGTACATTTTTAATATTTTTGATAAAAAATTATTAAAAATAATTTTTAATTTCCTTTGTAAATGCGTGTTTAATTTCCTTTGTAAATGAACGATATCACTGAAGACATTACAATATTTATTTAAAAACAATATCACAGATAATTTATAAGATATCATCTGCAATCAACGATATCGATTATATTAGTGAAATTAAATATTAACTAAAAATAGCTTTTATCAGCTAAAGAATTTGTTTACAGAAGAGGATTTAGCATTCGAAGATAAAAATATTGGGGGAGAAGCAAGTTATATGAATTTTCTAGAAAGACGACTTTTTTTATTTCCCAGATTGGAAACAAAAATGCTATCTGGCACGTGCTAACAGCAGTAACATTGAAGGTCAGCTATCTAGAAAACGTTTATGCATTATTAGATCAAGATGACAGAAAATCTCTTAGAAGCAAATAGTTTTCAATCGATTTAATTATTTAATGATTTTATTTTTAGTTATTTACCTTTAATTTGCTGTTTATTTTTGTTTAAAAAATCGTAACTAGTAAAATAAATATTTACTAAATGAAATAAAAATGAACTTTCGTTTAGTTACCTCAAGTGTAACACCATTGACGACATTCATAGGGTCAATAATGTTTCCAAGACTCTTGCTCATTTTTCTCCCATGCGAGTCTCTTATAAGACCATGCAAGTATACCTATGATAAACGATAAATGTAATATTGCAGATTTAATGATTTACTTGGCGGAATGGAATTTCGTCGTTTATTTTTAAGCTCATAATTATCATTCTGATCACCCAGTAAAATAGTATATCATGACCCGTTTCAAGTAATGTTCCTGGATAGAATCGCTTAAGATCGTCTGTTTCATTAGGCCAACCGAAGACGGAGAACGGAAAAAGTGATGATGAAAACCAAGTATCCAAAACGTCAAGATCTAAAAATTCAAGATATTTACCAAAAATCTTTTGATAATAAAAAATATCATTGCTCTGCAACAATGTTTTGTGTCTGTATTATGCAATTTCATTAATCCAATTTCAATTTAAAAAACGTATAGTTTGATATTTAAATATCGGATAGAATTTTACTTGTGATTTAATTTCAAAATCAGAATGTAATGATTTAAACAAAAGTGATTGAAATTATATTTAAATTTGAGCTTTTTTAAAGGAATTAAATACAAATTAAAGATGAAATATAAATGTAAGTATCGATTTATTCAATACAAATGCTACCATTTGTATCGATTTATGAAAATTTATAAATTTGAGCTTTTTAAAGGAATGAGCGAGTAATGGTGATTTCTCGTGATTTGTGTCAATTTATATAAATTCATAAATTTGAGCTTTTTAAATCAATGAGAGAGTAATGTTGATTACTCTCCATTTGTATCGATTTATATAAATTTATAAATTTGAGCTTTTAAAATGAATGAGCGAGTAATGTTGATTACTCGTGATTTAAATTGATTTATATATATTTATAAATTTGAGCTTTCAAAAGGAATGAGTGAGTAAGTTGATTACTCGTGATTTAAACATATTCTTCCTTGTCTTTTCTGGCAAAGATTAAAATCGATTCATATAAATTTATAAATTTGAGCATTTTAAAAGAAAGAGCAAGTAACGTTTATTACTCGCCATTTATATCTATTTATTTAAATTTAAAAACTACATTTTAGTGCAAAGTCAAAAGTAACTAATAAAGATTTTTACTTTGTGAATGAATTCGTGTATCGTGCAATAAGGTCAATGTAAAAATATCGCTACATTATGGAAACTTTTAAAGTTGTTTCGAAATAACTTGTTTTTGTAGAGTGAAATTGAGAAGCCGGACTGAAATGGAGCAATAGTCTGATTTTCCTAATGGAGATAGTTGGATAACATTATACACTTAGGTATCATCGTTAGTAGATATTTTATCAAGAATTGACTTTCTTCGAGTAGAAAATTAAATAATTTGCAAGAGATTAAAGTCATGAGCGAATACGTCAAAGTCTAGATTATTAAAGTCGTAAGCAAGGATAATGTACTTATACGACGATTAGCTCTCAACTCGAAAGCTAAAATTATCAAAAACAGGAGTAATTATGACATCTTACATATAACTATTGTAAAACAATAAACAGTTAAGATGTTAATGGTAAATTTTAGTTAAAAAGTTAAATGAACGTTTAGAATTTTTATATGGGAGAGGCATTATGCCTCTTAGATACAAGCCTCTCATATTTTATTTAAAATGATATGTTTTGCATCAATAATATATTTTAAATAAATGGTCTACATGCTCAAACAATTCTATTTTACTTGTTTAAGAAAGTTAATCATTTTTATAGAATCTTCAATATATCTTTATTATTAATCTTTAAAGGCAATACGAATACTGAACCAAATTTAAAAATAACGTGCGTGATCATTCAAAATATAATTTATTGGTAATATTATATTAATCTAATTAAAAAATGCATAATATATAATATAAATAATATTATTTTATGTAACAAAGAGTATATTATTAAGTACAATTTTAAAATCATTGACTTATCAACGTATTTAAAATCTTAAGTTTATGAAAATATTGAATTTATATTACAAATATTATAAAATATTATAAATTTATATCAATTTATATATTACAAATATTGAAATATCAGTCGTTAAAATATTCAGTTAAAACATTTTTTCATTCAATTGTTTTAATAAATGCAAATTATAGCAAATGTTTGC
This sequence comes from Pomphorhynchus laevis, assembly GCA_012934845.2. Taxonomy (NCBI): domain Eukaryota; kingdom Metazoa; phylum Acanthocephala; class Palaeacanthocephala; order Echinorhynchida; family Pomphorhynchidae; genus Pomphorhynchus; species Pomphorhynchus laevis. Next base: position 79,037 of record WNNJ02001487.1, on the reverse strand, counting down.
TAAAAGCAATGACATGACAGCAATGATTCATGTAAGAGCAATGGCAGATAATGTCAAGATTAAATAACAGCAATTACAGTTATCATTGCGATTATATTTTTGCGGTAACATATAAAAATACCTCGAGTAATGCTGAAATCTGCAGACAAATTGGGCCACTGTCGTTTAGCCTTGAGTCTAGCTTCGTCTTCAGAGTAAGCGGCAACCCAATCAGAGAATTGTCCATCCATAATTTTATATACCGGAAGTTGGTGTCCCCACCAGAGCTGTCGAGAAATGCACCAATCGCGGCAGTTTATCAACCACCGTTGGCAATCATTAACATATCGCTCAGGAATTACTTTGATTTTGGAATTCTTGATGCATTCCCAAGCTCGTAATGCATCGTCTTTCATTCGAAGGAACCATTGAGGTTTGATGAGGGGTTCAATAACATCCCTGGATCGACTAAACATTGTAAAAATACTTGCAGATATTTATTAGGTTTAACAAATTAAAATGCATATCCTGTATTAATTACATCGTCAAATTTAAATGACAATAAGAGTGTCAATTTAAATACAATGACAATTATAACGCCAATATTTTTTAATATATTAATCGTTATTTACTAGCGCACTATAATTTTCATAGAATTTTGTATTTAATCTATAATTTAAAATACAAAAAGCGAACTAATGTTATAGTAATTATTAAATTAATAATAATTTGATATTTTTAATTAAAATAAAAGTTTAAAATTTAATCAATTGTAGATTTTTAATTAAAACTAGTAATAAAATTTAATGTGAGCAGCATTAAAATATGTTCTAAGAGACCTTAAGACTTATCAAAAAAATAAACTTTTTGAATAATCAATGTTTGATAAAATGTGTTTTATTTGATAGTATATTCAATAATATGGAATTATATTCATATGTAAAAGGGTAGTAATTGATTTTCTCAGCAGAATACACGAAAATACGTTACTTGTAGGAAATAATAGTTAAAGCAGAAACTGATTTATTGGATACTCATTTGGATCCATTTTGGATGTAGATTACTGAAATATATTCAAATATATTGAAACAATATTTTGATTATGTTTTCTTTAAATATTATGCTTTCGTATATTCATCTCAGAAGAACAATTACAACAACGCAAAAAGTAATCACGAAGAAGATAGTCTCCCAACAATTTAAATGTGTATTTTCATGTATAAATTTAGAAGAAATCAAATTGACTTATTTATTACAATAAATATGTTCAAAAAGTTCAAATAAAAAGTATAATCTGCATTAAATCATTGTAATTGATATTTTTATGGACTCCTTATTGTACAATAAGAGAGTTAAAAATGATTGATATTATAATCAAATCAGCTAACGGAGTCTACGTATTTAATATAATTATTAAAATAATAAACAATTCAAATCAGCTAACTGAGTCTACGTATTTAATATAATTATAAAATAAACAAAACATAATAATGATAAATCAAAATTTAATAATTAAATAATAAAATTAATAATTGTTATAAGATTTTTTATAATTTAAATCAAGTTAAAATAAAAAATTGAAATTTAAAATAAACGTCATTTTTATGAATTGACTAATAAATAACAGACGTTGTATCAGAATAAGAATTAGAGGTCATCAAGGAGGAACTGCTATGCTATCAGGTTTCGGCCCCTAACTCCTCTACCGAACATAGCAGAGTGGCCAAATACATGCTAATGATGTATTTCCTCTGATACAACTATCTAGTATCTTATTCTAATGCAAAGTATATTATTTATTATCCATCCATAAAAATTTGCCACTTAAGAGTTTAAATTTATTCTTTATATTATTGTGTTGATTTATATATTTTACTATTTTCTGCTTGATGTTATTTTTATAGTAACCTAGTTTAAAATATGTATCTATTAAATTATTTAAATGATTTTGAAGAAAGCCAATATCATTACATATTGTTGCAATTCTTAAAATTTCATTATTTAATGTATTATATTTTATATTATATGGTATGCATGAATGCTCAATGCAAAAATATGTTTCTTGTAAATTTAAATATGTCATCTTTACGATATAAATTAATAGTAGTTTTAGTTAATGTTAATTTAATGTTCATATCTAGATATACACCTTCTTTATCATTAATATTGGTTTTGTTAAGAATAAGGCTTTCTGGATAAATTTGCTCACTAATTGAATAAAAATCATTAGAATTAAATACACATATATCATCAATGTATCGAAACATATATTTCATATATTTATATTGTTTAGATTTAGTTTTTACACAGTTATGAACAAATTCATATTCTATAAAGCTTAAAAACAAGTCAGCTATAATTGGGCTACTATTACCACCCATTGGAACACCTTTTACTTGTCTAAATATAGATGTCCCTACTTTTAAATAATTTTGATTTATCAAAATATTTAAGGATTCTATTAATTCAATTTTATCCATATATTTATATTTATTTGATGGTTTAATTTTTGTTAGATAGGCGTTATAATTATTATAACATATATATGTATATCTTTTTCCGTATATAAGATTAATTAATTTTACTAACGCTTCTTTAATATCTACTAAATCTAGGTTTGTATAATGCGTACTAAAATCGTATGTATTTATATTCTGAAAATTATTCCTTTTGTGTTTTATAAAAATTCTTTTGTAGAATTAATACTGAAATATTGTTTTATATTGTTTTATGAAAATTACTATCTAATCGAAAATAGAAAGATATTGTGGGTTTAGTGTATACTTTCTGAATTAAAAAATATATAATGAAATATAAAATGTAAAATATATGATGAAATGTAAAATGTAAAATGTATATGAAATATAAAATAAACAAATAAAAGTTAAACAATGCACAATTAAAAGTTTATTTTGGTGAGATATTATATTCACGCGAAAATTGACGTCGTGAATAAAAGTTAATCAACACTATTGATCATTTACCACTCAAATCTGCCTTTAAGTTTAATAAAATATGAATATTTTATGTGAAATGATATGTTTAGCAAATGGTTTAAAAATAAGATGTAATTATGTAAAAATCCGTAAAGTTAAATGTTCAGTTATCAAAGACCTTAAAAATTAAAACTGATTTTTTATTCCAATAGATTTATTTCATTTAAAACAGCTACTGTTGTTATCTTCAGTAAATGGTTTAAGTTCAAATTATCAAATAAAGATTACATAGTAGCTATTGGACATTTGTGATTCAAATCTGCCTTTAATTTTCATAAAATATGAACATTTTATGTAAAATTATGTCTAGCAAATGGTTGAAAAAAATAAGATGCAATTCTGTAAAAATCCATTAAGTTAAAAGTTAATAAAGCGAATAGTAACCTGCAAATAGGAAGAACCATATTAACATCAGTCGTTTCCCTAAGCATATCCATTGACTTGAGTTTATTTGCAATGTAACCACGTGCGTCTAACCGTTTCATTCCCTAAGAGTATTAAAACAGTATACTGAATAGTGCATGATTTGCTGGTACCGTAAATTCACCAAATCCAGAGGATATACAACCGTCGCCATCAATACATGATATAATCGGAAGATTATAGCGTTCCGCAACTTCAAAGTCATGAAAATCATGACCAGGAGATATTTTTACGGCTCCTAATACAGTTTCAAAATTTAAATATATTTGCTTGAAAATATCAACATCGAATTTGTAAATATCAATTTATTGAAATTTTTAAACAAAAGCTTAATTGCGGCTGGCAGTTAATCTTAGGTGTATACTGATGATTATATACGATCTTGGAACAACAATCGAAAAAACTTGGATTTAATTTTAAAAATGCAACCAAAGTTTCAAAATGAAATGCGTCTACAGACTTTTGATTAGCCTGAATATATTTCGGGGTAGTAGGCAAAACATATAAGCTTTTTTGTAGACAAAAATGCTTATATGTCGTGAGTTCGGTGTATAAAGTTCGGATATATCTAATATCGTATTATCTATAATAAATATTTGATCAAACACAATGGATTAAAACAAGTTTAATATCTAACCTGTTCCATATTGCATATCAACATCTTCGTCAGTGACGATAAGTATCTTTCTTTCGGGAAAGAATGGATGTTGTGCATGCATTCCATGGTACTTCTTATACCGGTCGTCATTAGGATGAACTGAAATTGCAACGTCACCAAGCATAGTTTCGAGTCGAGTAGTAGCGACCGCAATCTCACCTAAAAATATTTATATTTATTAATAAACCTTTTTTAAACTAAGTATCTTACCATCCACATCAATTAATTTGTAAATAAACGAAGTTAAACAACCAAATAGTACTCTTTTATCATATCCTGGTACATTAATCCACGTCTTACCGGTTATCGGCGTTTTCTCAACCTTTAAAAGACATTTTATCATAATATATGCTGTACTAACGAGTTATTTGCACTTCAAAAGGTAAAACGTATTTAAAAGTTATCATTATTCAGACTTTTTGAACTCCATTTTCATATTTTCTAGTTAGTAAAAATATTTGTTGATGCATTAATAAATTGTTCAATCTAATTGATTAAAAAATATCAAAGAAATAGAAGCTAATTGTCAGTGCAAATTAAGAAAATATTGTAATATCAAATTACAAGAATGATCTCTTTAAATAAATATGGATATTATTACGATTTATTAACAATAAGAGATATAATAAATGGGTGAAACCATTGGTAGACAATTCTTAACTGTATTACTCAATACAATAGTGGATTTAAATAAATTCATAAAAGATAATCAATGTTATCTAAAGTAATAGATAGATCTTATATAAAGTAATACAATACTAGCTTAAAATCATTGATTTAAAAAGCAGGAAGTGATCATCTACTATTATCACAAGTTAATAAACTATCACCTATTAATCTATTATATCATGATGATCTATTATCACCTATTAATATATTATCACCTATTTGTATTTTATAACATTAACTGATTAAAGGCGAGAGTGATCAAGTTTTTTATTGAAATCGAATGTTCAATAGCTAACTGCTATCATCAAAATAAAATTATACAAAACAATTTTAACTTTTTTAATCAGTTTCTCCTCCAAAATCATTTTACTTTTATCGATCCCTATTTGCAGATCATTGTTTAAGAAATTATCTATAGCAGCCCCTGATCCAATTCCTTTTTTACAGAATATTTATGTTAACTAATACGTTTTATAACCCCTGCCCCGATTGACCTTCATACACCCTATCACAATAATCACAAGGTATTTGATATACAATGTCACCTTTATTGTAATGTGATTGCGTTTAAATATATTTTTAAGTTTGCGAATTTTTATATTATAAAGAACCATGTTATTTCTGCCATTCCAGAACATTTTTCATATTTTATATAGGTATACTATATATATTGATGACGGCAAAATTATAGCTGCTAATTGACAAATTTGCATCAATTAAAATGATAATTATTATATTTTCAAGTCCGGCTATAATTACTGGTACAAAAATGGTTATTGTTTTTAATAACCATTAATTTATAATTACCAATGAGCTTTCCCAATGATCTTTTCAGATATTTACGATATTAGTACCCTTTATAAATATCCCTCCAGACATTTATGACCGAAAAACTAATAATATATTTTAAAATTACATTTTTGAAATTATATACTTATATTATTAATTATATATTTTCTAAATATATAATATATATTTTATATATAAAATATATATTATATATTATAAAATATCATATTATATGTTGACTAATACGTTTTGATAACGTTTGTGAAATGAAACTTTTTAATAGCCGAAGAGGATATCAACTACTTAACAGATTTCTACGGATTATACCATCTTTCCCTTTTCCGATAAAGGGAAACTACTAGAACTAATTGCCTTCGCTTCAATAAAAGTGAAAAATCAGCCAAAGAATGTGGTTGGCATTTATTATAGAAATCTACAATTTTTTAGGAATGCTACTTCTCCAATCTACAATATTGAGATACTTGTTTATCTTTTGAAAAGCATAAATTTCTACTATGTTCCTTGTTTAATCAAGGAACGATAACAGACAATTTTTTTGTTAAAGTCCATAGAATATTTTTATCTGCATTATTTAGCCTGTCCAAGATGCAATCTGGGTATAATGATTTCATCAAAAGAATGAATGTATCATCAACGTACCTAAACAAGGTATGTATTCCATCTAAATCAATTAAATATGTTGATTCCCATTTACTCACCTGCAACTCTGCAAGCATTGGAGCAAGATGATTACCCATTGATAAACCGTCAACTTGTTCCCCTATTTCATTTTCAAAAAATTATGTTTGTGGTACATAATCTAAGCAAGGTGTCACAATCCTCAAAGCCAAATTGTTTCCCAAATTCTGTATCTAAGAGTACATCAGATGATAACTGTATAGCCTTCAATAAAAGATCATTTGTGAACCTATTTAGCAATGAATCACTTAATTTTCCCTTCTCCACTAAGTATCCTAATAAAACCATTACATTGAGCTTGTCTCTTTAAAGTCGGGTCACCATTTAGTTTCTAAAAATTATCGTTCAAAAGTGATTGTCCCATAATTCAGGATTTGTATAATAAATTTGTTACAAATTTTCATTACAAAGAATAACATAATTTTATTTATAATTTTATACAAGAGTCTTGGAATTGCTGTGAGATCAGGTTTAATGCCCTTTAGCAAAATTACGATAAATAGAAAAACATTTTAATTTTAAAATTATTTATTAAATTAATATAGTTGTTTATCATCAAACAAGTATCAATTAAAGTATACCTCGATGTCTGAAATGACAGATTGAAGGCTAACTGACCAGTTGACGATTCGTGATGATCTATATATTTGTTTACTTTCAAAAAGTCGAATAAATACTTCCTCTACTGCTTTACTATGTAGCTAAAATAAAATAAATTGGAAATATAAAAGAAGCAATTATTCACTTCGTCCATAGTAAACACTGAACGATTCCAATCACAAGATGATCCCATTAATTTGATCTGCTCATAAATTCGATCACCATTTCTATAAATAAAAGAAAAACTATGTTGGTGGTCAGTAATTGAATATTATAAAATAAGAAAAATGCAAAAAAACCTTTTAATTTAAAATTATATCATATAGCAAAATTGGCAATAATAAATGCAATTATAATTTTTTTCAGATCTTGATGCTCAACAATTAAATTGGCAGACGTTAACAAATTAATATAATTTTAAATAGTTGATAATGATCCATTATTGATAAAGAATTATTAGAGCTGGATTAAAATAAAGCGGGAAAATTTTATTTGATATTTCGCTAACCTCTGTTAGTATCTTCAGAAAATTACAATTTTGTAATTTTCAGATAATATTTTAATCTCTGAAAATTACGATCTTAGGGAAAATTTGTTTCCAATCCGAATTATTACATGAAGGCGAGATAACAGGAATATTTATTTGACTACAAAAAACCAATATTTCGACGGCACTACGGCACGTCATCTTCAGGGTTGAGTGTTTAAGCTCTTAAACACAATAATCTTGTAATCAAATAAACATTCCTGTTTCATCGCCTTCATGTAATAATTACGATCTTGTAATTTTCAAAAAATTATGTAATTTTCTGAAGGTACTAACAGAGGTTAGCGAAATATCAAATAAAATTTCTACCTTTCATTGATCCAGCTCCAATAATTCTTTATCAATATTAAATCTTTATCAACTATTTAAAATCATTCGACAGTGCTATGGGTCCCTGGTCTGCAGTTATCGAGAAGCTTAGAGAAAGATTGTAATTTTCTGGAGATGCTAACAGAAGTTAGCGAAATATAAAAAATAATTTCTTATTTCCTTTGATTTATTATACAAATAAATTTATCGCCCAATATCTAGCAATCGTCAAATAAATATTAATATATGATAAATTTGAATTAATTGAAGTTTATGTGAACAAATGTAAGTTTTATGTGAAACATATATTTATAACCTGGTTGTTAACTCGTCCATCAATGCCTCAGACCAATAGTCGTTCCATAGATAATATAAACTATTCCATGATTTATAATGGTCTATTATTGATAAAGAATTATTAGAGCTGGATCAAAGAAAAGAGGAAATTTTTATTTGATATTTCGCTAACCTCTGTTAGTATCTTCAGAAAATTACCTCAATTTTAACGAAATCAGAAAATTACCGTAATTTTAGAAGACGTTAACACAGGTTAGCGAAAAATCAAATAAAATTTTCCTTCTTTATTTTGATCCCAATCCAATAATTCTTTAATTAATATAATGCTTATATTGGTACATATTTATAATGATATTTTAAATATTTGTATTTATATAACACTTATATTTTACAATTTAGTTTAAATATGCAAAATTATATTAAATGATAATATTAGATCAATATAAAAATAGCAGTTAGCTACAAACTTTTGCATAGCTAATTGAACAAAATAATTTCGATGTAATCATATCAATTGTTTTAAAATTAAATAAATTATATAATTGAGGTAATTAATAAACAAATCATAATGGAATGTTAAATCAGGCAGCATTTCAGAAATACCTCGTATATAAGCAAACATACAAAGTAAAAAAAACAAAGTCCATATAGTGAAAGATACATTCAAAATCTTGAGTACGCTTTAATGAGAATAGAAAATTGGACCTAATTAAATGTAAATGAAATGTAATTATTGAACGCTTAATCAGTAAACAAATCATGACTGCGACAAAATAAAATCCTTAAAATTGTAATTACAACACTTTAAACAACAAATTTAGATGTGATTCAACAGCTAAAATTATGATCGCTATAGCAATTCTACACTATTTATAACGTGGCTTTAATAGAACGTCTACAATATACATCTTCAAATGCAAATCAAAATAAAGTTCAAACTTCAAATTACTTACAATCGTTTCCATTCCCAAACCTTCTCAATAAAATCCTGCCGGCCAAAATCGAATCTAGTTTTCTGATGGTCTCTCCAAAGTCGCTTTTCTACAACAACTTGTGTTGCAATTCCAGCATGATCACACCCCGGTAGCCAAAGAACAGGTTGACCCTTCATCCGATGAAACCGCGCTAAACTGTCCTGCAAAGTGCACGTCAATGCGTGACCAAGATGAAGAGTTCCAGTCACATTGGGTGGAGGCAAAATAATTACATAAGCAGGCTTAATGTTAAATTCCTAAATACAATAAAATTCATCTTGATAAATAAAAATTAGGAAAAATTTATTTATAATTTCAAATGCATTTCAAAATCAGAGGAATATTTGAATTTAACATTATATTTGTAAACTATCCTCAACAAAAAAATTTGCTTATATCTTAAAGTGCTATCTTGAAATTATTATAAATAATTTAAATTATATCAATAATATGATGTTTATAAAATTAAGAGTTAGTCACTAAGTTATAAAAAATTAAGTTTTTTTAATTGCAGTCATTTGCTTAAAAAGAAGATTTGCTATAAAACTCATAAATCTAGTGATCATTCCTTTTTAAAGTAGTAAAATTTCATTTGTTAAATTAAAAAATTTAAAATTTATTGAATAAAATTAAAAATCTAATGTATGATCAGGTTGTAATGTAGTTCACATTTTTATCACATTCTGATAACATTGTAATTAACAATAAGGTGGGAATCAGCAAATAGAAAACGATCAACATCTAAAAGGTTTGAACACAAATTTGACCCTCGATTAATAATTTGGTTATCTTAATTAATAAATTAATAAAGATTGTGCTTTACAATAATATTTTAATTGATTTTAAATAGAAAATAATAAAATTTAGAGTTGTCTTTAAGAATGTATTCATAGAATGAAGACAAAAAATTAATGATGATATAAAAACGGATGTCAAAATATATTTTTTCAGGATAAGCTACTTTTTATAAGAAAAAGGTGCACAATTCACAACTCTGTTATTTAGAGATTAGGTAAGCTGAAATTTTACACACATTGGAATCATTGGTATTTAATAAACACATTTAAATTTTATCCTATTTAAATGCTCATAGCAAAAGTTATACAAATATTATTATAAAAATATTATTTAATAATTAAAAAGTAATAATTTTTAAATACAGTCAGAAATTTAATCATACGCAAGCACGACTCTGCAAAAGAGCTATCTTAGTTTAAATTATCAAACAATACATTTGTTTTCAACAAGTTTAAACAAAAGACTCGCAATAACAAAGGCAAGTTTTGAGAACAATCCAACGTCCACATTAAACTTCTGGAAGCATCTCAGTATTGGCCTCCTGCACAAAATAGAAATAACTATAAAAGTAATAGATGATTTCCATTTTAGGAATACAAGCTTTTCTTTAGATAAATGCATACTGATCCAATGCTTTTATGAATAACGCAAATATCAACATTATATTAGTTAGGAAAACTTTATTATATTAGTTTGGAAAACTCAATTAAAAACATTGATACGAAATAATACTTCTGTTCATCACATTCTCGTTTTACTATTAACTATGTTGAGAACATCCAACATAATTAAATTTATTAATGATACAAATATATTAAATAACAATTTTCTTATCGATAAACACATTTCTAGATTAGTTTGTGACTTTTAATTTACCAGACTTTTAATAAATTATATTTTTATTTTTGATAAAATCAATTTTGATTTATTTATTCATATCAGCAATCGTCAGAATTAAATCAACATAAAGAAGAAACGAATGCACGTAACTGGCATTGCTATTTAATTTTTTTGTTATTTATATTATTTTTTTATTATTTAATTTATTATCATAAATTTTATATTTTTATTCTAAGAAAGAATTTCAATACAACTTTTTTAATTAACACGAACAGGAAAGTATAAACCTGCATGCTTTTTACAACCTTCGTCGAAAAGCTTACCCCCAAATGCGCCTAGCCCCCAATGGGGTGTTTCGACCGTAGTCTACTCATCACTACAAGATGGTTTCATCAGTGTGGCCCTGTAGTTACACAACTTTGACAGTACTTAATCCTCAGTAAACCTCTAAACGGAATTTGATAAGCGCACGCTCCTCCACCGGTGACCAGCCTTACATCTGGTATGGTTTGTGTAAGCAGTCATACTAGACCACTTTATTATATGTAAACTGTCATTACATAGACTCAGTACATACATTCTTTCCATCACATTCTCGCTTTATTATTAATTCTGTTCATAATACTCTTATCGTGAAAACCATCAGCGGCGACAATTAATCTTTGAAATTTAATATTTATTGAAATTGATTGAGTTACTGAATCTATAATTATATATTTCATCGCGCAAGTCGTTAAAATATAAATATCTTTGAGCTTCTAGAAAAATGAGCGACATAACTTTTTTAACTTTATGGTTTCTTAAACTATATGTACAGCAGCCCTTGCTAATCGTAAATCTTACGATCCATACTCTAACGTGAATCCTGAAAATCCGCGATTAATTAATGCAGTTTCTTAAAAACGCAAATTTATGATATTATATTTTGTATCTAATTTTCTAATTTTTATTATTTTATATTGACCTTCATTGTTATTTCAAAGACATTTACCAGTAACACTGTATAATCTTTCTTGTAACTTTTTATTTTATATTTAAAATTATTGACCTGTTAGGGTGAATGTTTGCGCTTTTCTGCTAAACAATAGCCTAACAAATTCACTAAATTGCCAAATTATAAAAAAAAACATTGAGAGCAAATTCTGCAAGTATGCAGGGCTCAAACGGTGAACCGCGAATTGGTGAAAGGTTTACTGCAATTGCAGAGTTTTCAGTCATAGCAATACATATATGCTCAATTGTAAGTATACATTTGGTTGCCAGCACTCTATTTAACTGTAAAAAGGTATCGTTTTGATTACAAAAGTCTATATAAAGTATATTTTTTTTGATAAGAAGCAGTTAGATTTCCTTTTGCATAAGTGAAGATAAAATAAAGGTTGTTTAGTTAAACGAGCAAAGTTTTATTTTAAACATTACATTGTAGCATTGTACATGTGAGAATATTAATAAGTACAAGGATTTAATTATTAACGAATAAAAGTATAATCATTTAATAAGTAAATCAATTAAAATATTAATATTATTTCATAATTTAATGATAATTTGTGATAGTTCAAACTAGAAAATTTACCTGAACGGCAAGGAATATTCACTCTTTAAATTCATTAACAGAGCAAGACATATTCATTCAAAATATTGAACACATGGTTCAGGCAGATTTATAAACGTTAAGTTGTTATAAACCTATGCATCCATACGACAAAGTTCATCAATCAAATGTTCAAAGATGATCTAATATTAGCAATTAACATGATGATCTATCGAGATTATTAATCAAAACAAATTGTGACGATAGTATATTACATGATAACAGTAATTTCTTCGTGATAAGTTACTTATTTGTACAGACCATAAATGTGCAGCCATTATACGCAATCAGAATAAAAATATAAAAATTCATTTAAATATTTCAATTATGATTTAATTAGATATTAGTGCAATTATTAATATTCCATCTTTAATTAGTATATTTATTATAAAATAAATTTTAATTATTATTTCTCTTAAAATTATTTATTTTATATTTTTAACAAATAAAATTTATAACAAAAACGAAATTAAAATCCGAAATCTAACATAGAGACCGTCATTACTTACTGGGCAATACTCCGGACGGAAGTAACCTTGCTTTTGCCACCAAGCATACCAGCAAGCTTCAACAAATTTGGGACTATATGAGTCTGGAAATTCCGTTAGATCTATTTGTCTTGAATTAATGAACACATTTGATTCACTAACTTTATAGTATACCTTTTTTCATTCCCGGATCAGTGCTACCCGTGTAAGTTATAACTTTTAAACGGTCTTTCGTTGTATCTTTCTATTAAAAAGAGGCCGTTGTATATCGAAAATTAAAAAATCAATCTAACCTTAACGCCGATACTGTTATTTTTATTTTGCGACTTAGCGTGGAATCTTTCAAGTTTAGCTTTCTTTTTCAATTCTTTATCTATCTGCCTGGCTGTTTTGATCTTCTTGTCAGCTTCGAAATACACAAATGCTTTTAAAAACAATTTAAAAAATTTGGTTACGGATTTTTAAAATTTAGATTTACAGATCTTAAAAAGAGCAAAATGAAGCTAAATGTTGAGCATTTAGCAAACAAATGTCAAACATTTGTTTTTAATATCAAAGTTATCTTTGATATTGGACAAATAGTGATTTTGCTGTATGTAATTACGTATATTTGAATGACTTAATAAAAAATTAAATTGTATAATAAAATGGTCAAAATCAAATCACATATCCGTACATGATGTGATAAATCAAATCACATATCCGCTAGCTAGAATTATTTGTTAAGTCAAAGTTAAATAACAATTTTTACTGCTAAACGGATAAAAACCAAGTTAAATAAAACATCAAGCATACTTACAATCATTTAATATTTGCATGTCCCCGGTACCGGCGTCAGCCATCTACATTGACAGTTAAAAAGTTAGCAAATCAATATAATAAAAAACGAAGATTACTGTTACGTAATAAAGGAATTTTGAATCGAGCAATCTAAATATCGAATTCCAGGAATACAATTTTGAATATAAATATTACAGTTTTAAACAGACCACCATCATTTTATAATATCGTTCTAATATTATTAGAAAAACGCTGTTATTTACCTTATCATACGTGGACTGAAGGTAAATTTTCAAATGCAGTTTTATTTAACAATTGCCTTTATCAATTATGGCACAAGATTCCGTCATCTATGTAAAATCGTTTAGCGTTCTTATCACAACAAATATTTTAATAGCCAAGCGATTCAGTCTTAAAGCTACTATGAATTAGTTACATGTAATAAGCCAAGCAATCCAGTCTTAAAGTTTTAATAGCCAAGCGATCAAGTCAGAAATTATTTACATGTAATTATTTACAATTTGAGAAATTTTACAGTTCGAACAAAGCTGAAGGCATAAAGTCTAAGTCTTAAAAGTCTTAAAAAGTCTATAAAGTCACAAGTCTTATTATTTATTCCTTACTTTTAATTGCTGAAGCCGTTGAAGTCAAAACTAACAAATTATGGAAAGAATTGATCCTTATAACCGAATTTCATCAAAGGTAGTAGATATTGAATTGAAGTTCCATGAGGCGAATCTATATGAAGTAATTCATTTTCGCTATTAAAGTTCGTATGGAAATGTGTTCGGTTCCTCTGCTGCTGTGCTACTTTATGGAACACATAGAGGAATCCAATGAAACAAATTAGTATGCAAAAATCATCAAATTGCTATTTATTACCATTTTCCCGGAATTACGATTATTTAACTATCGTATACTAAATATATTTTTAAGTTGAAAATTTTATTTTATTTTTCGACGAAAGCCCAACAAGACGAAATACGAAATACACAACTATTTAGTAAAAGCATACATCCCCTGTTTTCCACATGCTTTACCACAACTGCATATTTAGACACTCGTATTCAGGTGAGATTATGCTCTGTATTGACATAACACCATGAAAACGATGATTAGCCTTTAATAAGTGATTCAAAATCAGGCAAAAATTGATCAATGACATACTCTACATTCCATATTATTGTTACCACAATAATTATTATCATTCTATATTATTGTTACATGATAACGTGTAACACGATTGCATGATTAATCATGTAACATGTTAATGATTACATGTAACGTCAATTAGTTACGTTACACCCCGAAAAACTATAGTTGGCATTTAATAAATGATGTAAAATAAGGCGGAAGTTGGTGATTACCATAATATGTTCTTCTGTAAATTCAGTTTGACCGTATTGAATGTGATTTCACCGAATGTTTCTATATTTATTGTAACATGACTTCTTTGAATTTAGTACACCTTGACGTCTCATATTCCTTACTTTCCATAGTTGCCTTTTGATTAATTTGGCTGCATACTCTCTGTTTAGAAATTCCTGAAGACATTATATCCACATTTTTATCATTTTCTTTGTTGTTTAAGCTAATTTTCTTTGCTCATAAATTCATTCCAGAGTTTTATTTACGGTGCATAATAACTACTTTCATGGAAAATAATAGGTCGTGTGGCTTCAAGCATTCTGTGCATTCTAGTATGCTATTTATTTTTATCATCCATGCACATGTCAATGTCAATAAACGTTATTTTTTCAATCGTTTGTTCAACCCCAGTAAATTTTAGTTCACCATAGTAATTAAAATTTTGTCCTGAGAATGATAGCAATTAACTATCGAAAATTTGACTTTTAATAATAATTTCACTATATCCACTAATTAAATATAATAATTTAATTTTTATTTAATTAGTGGAGAGAGTGAAATTATTATTTTCAAATTTGCAGAAGTACTTTAAATTCTATTCTGGTATGATTCCAAACGACGAAAATGTAGTATGTATAACGCATCCAAATTGTTGGTAAATACTCTTGTTTAGAGAATAAGCTATCCTAGACGCTTCCAGCATATATACCGGCATGTGGTTGCAATAGCGCTCCTCATGATAATGGCTCCCGTTTGCTTATACGTCCTTCCTTCAAATTCGAATACTCCGTTTACACCCAAATCTTTACTTATTGAGATGTACAGTGACTATACATCTAGCGTGATGACTATTGAACCTCTTTTATGTGATGCTTTATTTAATATTATTAATCGTGCATTACAACGAGTTGTTTTCTTGTCTAATTTAGACAAAAGATATTGTCTGCTTAGTTTCCGAGTCTTCGTCAAAATGCTGCAACTGACCGTAGTGTCAAGATATTGCTCAAGTATTATCTTATTGACATCCTTATGTAATGTCTACATAATATCCGATGATATTTCCATATATGATCAACTAAATAGTTGATGTTGATCCTAATTCGTATGGTATTCTTTCCAATAAATGATCACCATATCTCCTTTGTCGGCATTGCGTATGACAATCGTTTCTACGAAGTGCACGCAACGATATTTCTTCGATTTCCATATGGTGTTGACCACAGGTATGTGATTTAGATCCATGTTTACTATTTCACAAATGTTTTATGATAAGTGATAAAACTCATTAAAAACACTTTTTAAAAATGAGCGGTAAAACTCATTCTATAATGGAATGAATGAATGACATGTCAAAAGTGAGTGTTTCCACTTAGTTTGAAAGTTTTTTTTAATGTGGCAAATGCACACAGACTGTGTGCTTACAAGCCCACAAAAGCGAAACAGATAAAGTTAATCGTTTAGTAGCATCGATTTTAGCTGCTTTTTGAAAAATCGGAGGGAGGATGATGATCGCAGATGATTATGTAAGGAATTCCGAAGGAGAGGAGCAGCGATATGTAGGGATCGACGGCCGAAATTGGTTGAGTGAAAAGGTACGTGTAGCAGAAGAGAATCACAGAAACGTAGGTAAGTAGAAAGATAGCGAGATTCACTTAGAGTTATCAGATAAAGATAAGAAGGAGAATTACAATGGAGAAGGCGATAAGTCAAGCAAAGCAGACAAAAACGAACGCGATGTTCAATACTTAGCCATCCAAGTTTTGATAAATAGGAAGATATATGATCAAATTTACGAAGTCGAAAAAGGATGCGCACCGCAGTGTTAATGAGGCGTTGAAGAGGTTTGAGGGATGACTTTGAAGAGAAGACGAGAAGGCTAAGATAGTAATCAATACGTGGGAAAAGAAGGGAGGAGATAAGAGATTTACAAGAACTAAAATCTAGAGAATTTCTGACGAGACGAATATCACGGAGAAGAATATTTGAAGACCTAGTTTTATCACGAATGAAGGGAATTTCCACTTGTATTTCAGGCAGCTCTTTTTTGAAATATTGACAATACTATTGGATCTTATGGATCCTTGCCTTTGTCATCGATATGTTTTTTGAATCCTTTGCATGGATTTGATAAAATCGACATTAGCACCGAGATGTGGATAGTCATATTAGTGATGTTCTTGATCTAAGCCACAATAATGAACATATTTTGAAAATGAATATATGAATTTGTGATGCCATCAATAACGATAATATTCTTCAGTTAGATTCATATGTGTCGTTGAACATATTGTTTTACGTGTGCAATACAATATGAGAAAATGAAGAAATTATATTAGAATATAACTATTATAATAATATTATAATATTTATATAATTATATTACATATTTTAATTATTTATATATTAAATATATAAATATATTATATATTATACATTTATTAAAAGTATCAATAAGGTCATTTTAGTCACCGCTTGGGATCCTGTGAATCCGACAGAATATTGTATTGCGCTACTATCGAATGGCTAACCCGAAGACGTCTTCAAACAAATTGTAAACGACGGCTTAGTTTAATTTTATCTGCTACTTATTTTAAACTATATATAATGTAAATATAATATTGATACATTATGTAATCACACATTAGTACAGGTATTTCTTTGTCACAAAACTTACGGTTGAAATACTGGTTTTATTACTTTTAAATCAATTAGGTCGGGAAACTTTGACGTATTATAACGCTAAAATAATAAACAATATTTGATAAAAACAAGACATACATTTTCTAGTTTTCTTTACTTTTGAGATGAAAGTAAAAACATTTATTTTCTAGAAATTACCAGCAAAAAAAGAAGAAAGCAGAAACGCAGGTATCATTTCAACAAGGTATTTACAAAGACCGCTACAAACATGACTGATTACTCAAATCGGGAATGATAAAATAATAGTCAATTTCAACTTGCCCTTAAAACGAGACTCTGGCAACACAATCTTCTAGCGAAGCTACAACATCACAAGCGTGCTGTAGGGAAAAGTCCACTTCGGAAAAATAAAGAGGTGCTGATCCATCGACAATATCACCGCTGTCAATTAGAAATTGATGAAAACATTTGAATTTACTGTATAATATATTGATACGGGCATGTAATCGTTTTTGCCTCTGGTCCTGGATACGTTTATACAAATCAGCCTCATTCGATAAAGCCATTGAATCTGAGGTTCGAGCTAAAAGAGCAGTTGCAAATATACAACCACAATGCAAAGGTGGTGATCTCATAAGGGTTTTGAATTCTTGGTCGGTAAGGCCCAAATGATGATGAGTAAGATTGGCAATATACTGCTGCGCACATTTCTAAAATATACAAATAAACTACAAAAATAAAGTTTTATAATTAATCACGATAAATTTTTAATCGTAAATTAGTCAAAGTTTAAAGTAATAAAGTGCGCAAACGTTTTTTCATTTAATTAATAAAATAAACGCACACATTCCTACTATTTAAAAAGGAAATAATGTTTACATTTATGATTTTGAAATTATATTTTTCAATATATTAAAATTATAATAATATATTATGATAATTATCAATAAATTATTATATTAATTAATATATTATTTCTCGATAAATTATGCATATATTATCTATTATATGCGTTTTACACAGGGAAAACAATATTTAATGAATATTTACTTGCTACAATTTTCAGAAAATATATGATTAAAATATTTTAAATACAATAATTTATATACGAATAATATACGAATATTAAATTAATTTATTAAATATACACCAACAAGTAAATAACTTAGTTTATTAAGTTAAAATTAATGTTGCTTAATATTTGGTATACAAATTAGCGAAAACCGTTTTCATGACAAACGGTTATGAATTTTGTACAAAGAGTTTGTAAAACACTGATATACCTCATATTACAACTTAGTATTTAAACGCTCTTGGGATATCTATTCCACACATTATAGAAGTTTATTTTATCTTTCTTAATCTTGAATAATTTAAATTTAAGTTTAAAATTGAATTAAAATAGATATATATAAGCTAATTAAATTTTAATAAATTCAAGAATACCAATGTGGTAAAACTGTATCCATGTTCTCCAGTAAAAAGTCGATCAGGCTCTGTAAATTTGCTAATGAATGTAAGATTGGTGTATAATCTCATTGGTCTTGCATTAAGCAAAGCGAAAATGAGCTGTGGTAATAGATTATCGGCATCAATATGTCTTTCATTTTCTGGCGACTCAAATGAAGTGAATGTCTTGCAACATTTGAGAATGGAACAAAGCTTGTCGTATGGAGTAATTTCTTGATCAATCTTGTTCAATTCTAAAACGCAGTGAATCAATAGGGAATAAGTTTAACATACTCTACTAATTATGTCAATAATGAATAAAATTACTTTAAATTTGGACATGAAAATCGTTACGAAGAATTGAAGTAAATTTTAGATAAACGTATAGTTTTACATTTGTTATTAACGTTTTGATAATTAATTTTAATAATAATTAAATTTCATTAATTGTAATTTCCATTAAGAACAAATCCAAAAATGATTATTTAAAAAATCATTTACTGAAAATACAGTAAAAACAGATCTAGAAAATAAAAATTTGATCCAACTTTTGTTGAGTTATCAACCCTATATTCCCTCGGTACGCCCCGCAACCTTTAACGAGGAATTCAGTCGAATGCAATTTCTATATTTAAAGAGTAGTATATGTAGATTTGATGACTGCATTGCTAAGACTGTTTGATAATTATTAAGAGAATAGATGGCTGGTCAGTAGTTCAGAAGCCTGGAAGAAAACACACTGCTTGTCGTGCAATTGTCCCTAACTATAGATAGTATCTTTTATTTAAGAATCTTATCAAATAAATTATGGATTTATTTGATAAGAAACGTAATGCACATGTAATTAGAACATACTTTTCAATCACCTTTTTTATATATTGATATCTCACAACACCGGGTTTGGAACAAGCATGGAACTTTGCATAACTTCAATGCAACTTTGAATATTTGTGTTAACCGTTTCATGCTTAATTCATATTTCGATATCATTTCAATAAATTAAAATCTCACAATTCATTTACACTATATTGTAATAAGATATTTATGGTAAATATGGTCTAACTCAAAAATGTTTCTTCAAAACATACAAAGAAAAACAACTTTTTTATGGTAGCAAATAAGAGGACATTTTTTATGAAATCATCTTTTAGGTCAGTATCGTACACGTCAAATTGAAACATGTTTAAAAGGAGCCCTTTGAAGCATATTTAAATCATATTTAAAGGCAATTTTAAATCATTTTCTGAAATTAGAATATTTGTATTTTTGAATAAAAATGCGTTCAACTTAATGAAAAATATACAATTATTTTATATAGTTTATTGGAACAAAGAAGAAAATATTTTTTCTTTATTTGAAAAGATTCAATATTTGTCAGGATTACAATAAAATGATCACACAATTTTGCCTTTTTTAACAAAATAAAATAATATTATTAATATTTTTAAAATATTATTAATAATATTATTAAAATTATAAATATTATTAATACTATTAATAAAGACTGTTGCATTAATAACAGTCTTTTGTGTTTAAGTTTTGAATTATCGTATCTACAATCAAAGTTTTACAGAATAATTTAACGTTATAGACGAAAGTTAAAAATACAAAATATTTACATATTATATGCATTTTTTCATAAAGTTTAAAGTTTAATGTGCCATAAATGCATATAAAGCTTATATGCATTTTCTCTTAAATTGAATTTTGAAATGAGATGCACCACTGAATCAGGACAACTCAATCAGGATTGCTCAATCAGTACCACTCAAAATTCATGATTTAAGTACAATATAGGATTAACATTTAAAATGTTCACCAAATTTGATAGAATGTTCACCAAATTTGATAGCTTTGAACTACAAAGTCGACGGATGTCGACTATGTAGTTGGAAGCGCCCAGTTTTATTGCTAGGAATCGTCATTGGATTTTCGAACGACGATCAAACTGCCCTAACACACATCAAAGTCGATTTTGCTAATTTATACCCGATCTTGCAACGGATCAGTCTGACATTATCGCTGTATAACGATCGACCTCTATCCGCGTTAAGCTTGGCGATGCGTTTTATAATAGTTTGGATCCCTGGTCCTAATTCTCCATTTGCGGTATGATGATTGGGTGAAAACTAGCTTGTTCAAATCTGGCTACTCGCTCTCCATGTTTCGCGATTTTTCTCGATTCCTGATAACAAAATGGACTAACGAGAGTGCAAGATGAATATGACGGAGCCAAAAGGGAATTACATTTCCACAGGGATTTATGACGAAATCCCTGTTGTTCAGGTGGAAGTAGCATGTCTGAAAAGTTGTAAAGACGACGTGTGATCATGGATGTAACAAGAATTTTTAACCATGATTGAGGATAGCGATACCACGATAAGCGTTTGGATCCGTTGAATCACCTACGTTTTTATAAAGTAACTTGATGATTGATTCCACGATGGTGGGAAAGCGCATCCGAATAATATTTTGTTGAAAAGTTCAGTCCAATATTGATCTAACATTTCAAATGTATCCTTGATATGTTCGATTGCGAGACCTAATAATATTATTAATAATATTAATAAATACTGTTATATTAACTGTTATATTTCGTCAGGATTATAATAAAATGATCACAAAATTTGGTTTTTAACATAATAATTATGTTGTTTAATACGTTTAACAAAACCTTGACTGTTTTGACCAAGATATACCTGATCACATTATTTACAATGTAAGAATACATCGTATAGGAATACCTTTTGTTAGTAACAAATGGAATTCAGTTTTTTCAAAGTTTATTAACAATAACAAAAAATAGTAGTGTAATTTTAACAGAAAATTGCCTAAGCTTTACAATTTATTCTAGTACCAATTCTAGTGCTGTTGCTCAGCAGTTTGTTAGTTTGAATCATTCCGTTGATTTTGAAAATGCATCTATTTTATCATTTGATAGTAACTTGTTATCTCGCATTATTCAAGAAGCGCATTTAATTAAAAAAGGAGCCTAATTTAATGCTTAATAAATCCGATTACAACCTTAAAAAGACAAACCTTTTTATTTGTCTTCTCATCGTTCTAGGATTTTGTTTTTGGTTAGATTAAATTATAATTAATTAATCTATTATTACATTATTTTTATTTTTAAATTCATATGTTTTTATCACTTGTTTTATGATTTTGTTTTTATTTTGTTGTAATTTTCGGTATTTACTTTTTCTTTCTAAGTAGAAATGCGGGGCATATCAATGCTTGTACTTTTGTAAAAATGTAAAAAAAACATTTTACTGTAATAATGATGATGATATAATGAGCTATCGAAATATTGAGTTTTTTTAGATAAAGGAAAATCATTTTCTTCTTTGTTCCAATAAAACTATATATAATCGAAATAGAAGTGGATTATAAGTTAAGTATTTATTATTCATTTATTTCTTCTTATAGTTTTATAAATTTATAGAAACAAATTAGTTTTATTTCTAAATTAATTTTATAAAATTATTTTTATTCCAATAAATGAAATGTTAGGAAGATTCAGCCTTTTCAATTCTGATCTACACTCGTTATAATTTCCTTGCATAGGAAAGAGCGGAAGTTTTATAATTCCTTGAAATCGTATTGAAAACGTCAGTAGTGGTATGAACATCAGTAGATGTAAACTTATTAGTGTTATTAGATATGCTATTATATATAAACTTCGTAAATAAAGAATTCAATTTTTTATTATATAAGGAATTCGTAAAAATATTTTTCTGCTTAGGAAGTTTAATAATTTTTTAGACTTATTTAGGTTTTAGCTTAAACATTTGTATTTAACATACAATAATATTAAGTTGATATACTTATGCAGTCATTGTTAATATTGAAATTTTGATGACTATTTTATTCTACACGCTACATTAATCCTATCTATAAGCAAAACACATACGTTACATTTCAGTATTGGTGGACCTAATCAGATACTAATCCAATAGCCACGCTTCACGTTTTGGTCCTTTTAATGTCGTCTGACGATCACTAGGCTCGTCTGATTTTATTGGCAATTAGATTTAATGAAAGATTTTCGTCTTACATTTAGCAAATTTAATTAAAATCATTTCTGATTTTAAATTAAATCTGCGTTGGTAGAGGAAAGTTCTACTCTCAATTTATAAACCTACCTATATTTCCAAATAATTACTATTATCAAACTAATCATCTATAGTTTGTTTCGTAATTACAAATTAATACATCTGTGCTGTCATTGTTACTATTGAAATTTTGATGACCATTTTATTCTACACGCTACTTTAATCCTATCTACAAGCCAACCGCAGTACGCTACATTTCAGTATTGGTGGACCTCATCAGCTACTGATCCAATACCTACGTTTCACGTTTCAGACCCTTTAATATTGGGTGACGATCACTCGACTTGTCTGCTTTTATTGACAATTAGATTTAATATAAAACTTTCGTCTTACATTTAGCAAATTTAATTGAAATCATTCCTGATTTTAAATAAAATCTGCGTTGGTAAGGGAAGGTTCTACTTTCAATTTGAATACCTACCTATATTTCCAAATAATTACTATTATCAAACTAATCATCTATAGTTTGTTTCCTAATTTTAAATTGATACACCTGTGCTGTCATTGTTACTATTGAAATTTTGATGAATAAAAATGTAGAGAATAAAATTTTTATTCAAATTTATAAAAATTTTATAGATTTTTAATTATTTTTTAAGGATAATTTTTTTGTTCTTAAAACTTTTGAGAATAAAAATAGTCACCAATATAATAATATGATAATAATATAATAATCCCATTTTTATTTTTTTTCATAAACTTTTATTGTGTTTCCATTGTTTTTTGTTCTTAAGATGATGGCATGTCGCTAATGAACATTTGACTACATAATTATTAAGAAACAAATTTCACTATATTTATTTAATAATAGAAATTAAGGAATGAATAATCTATCATTATCAATTATAATTTATTAGTTAATTACCAATTTAGCTCATATATTAGTGTTTTTGATCAACTGTAAAATAAAAACTATTATCATCGCTATATTATCGATGAATTGTATAGAGGAAACAGCACAAGAAGAAAATGTAATTGTAATTATATCAATGTGTAACCGACTGCTATTTAAAGTGACTGCCGAGTCTTTCTACATTGACAAAATATTTGTGCTCATCTAATTCAAATATCATTTGGTCGGCTTCATAAATAATTCAAATATAGTACTGCCAACTATCGTTTAGTAATCAATATACTTATATTTACTTTAAATACAATCAAAAAATAAAATCGGGAATTGCTACCTTGAATAGCTAAGGCATTGTGCTTCCAAAATCTATTATCAGCTGTTAATTTAAGCATTTCCGGCTTTACCCAATGAAAAACATTAAATTGACGCTGAAGTTGTAGATCAGAATTTTCACATTCTGAATAGATTAAAGAAAACAATGAACCATACATGATCCGAAAGACACAATCCTCAACAGAGTTAAACAGTGTTTCAGCATCCAAAGGAGTAAACTCTAAATTCAAAGAAAAAATATTTTCATAGAGTTATATTATCACTATCATTGAGTTAGAAAATGGTGAACGAGAATGTTATGACAGCGTTATATTGATAATTGAAATTAATAGTTGCGCTTAACCCAAATTAATAATTATTTTAATTGATAATAGTTTAGACGCAATGGCAACATTAAATTAATAGTTGAAATTAAAAGTTAAGATGAATGTTAGTCCATTTCGGTTGTGACGATAACACAATGTAAGCGAATGTGGATGAGCGACTTCATCTGCAACATCATTTAAATTGCTAAAATTCATATTTAGATGACTTCTCGGGATTTAGTTTAGTTTAAATAGTGATGTTTGGTTTGATTTGGATTTACAAACATAGTGATGGCTAAATACGAAGGCTGCATGCTATGTCCGATGAAATCTAAAACTATGCTAAGTAAAGGTAACTCACTTTAGAAATACTTATAAGTATAAATGTCTAAGGCCGAGGCAGGCAGTAAGTGGCTTGACACTGTTTCGAATATACTTCATATTTAGATATCTTGATGCACGGAGTTCTGTAAACTAATTCTTTATTTTTGTAAAATATGGCTTGTTGCCATGCAGGCAAAATACAAAAATATAATGCAACAAGGTATAGTTATTAAATGTTGCTTAATAAATTATAAATGCCTATAAACGTTTAACGATTCTACATTAATTATTCAGAAAATACCTTCCAATAATAACCTACTTAAAAATTCAAAAGTAAATTGGTTAATGAATTAGGCTAAATGGTCAATCACTTATAAATTAAAAACGTTTTTTTAATATAATTAGAGTAGCGATGACATAATATAACGAAACATAACATTTACTTAAATAAACAAATTAAAATAAATAATTTGTTCATTGTTTCTACTGATCCGAAAGTCAGGCTGTAGGAACACTGCATGGACGAGACGTGACCAAGTATCACGGTCCTGAGTGACCGACCAGACTTCCTTTCAAATAGTCATAAGCGTTCCTTGGCAAGATAAAGACTTTGATCTCTACAAATATACCGTGATTTGCCTCAGGGTATCCGTCTAGAAAGTTCAATTTGGAACATTTCACAATGAATACGCCTTCTAACCATCCTAAAAACGTGGCCTAGTCATCTCAGCTGATCCCTTTCAACGTAGGGGAGCAGATACTTTATTCCAAGATTCTCGCGAATACCAAGCTTCGTTATTTCCCAAAGGCTAAAGCCATCCACACCACGAAGGAACCTTATTTCAGTTCCCCGTACTCAAGATCTAGTCCTTTCGGTTATAACCCAAAGTTTATGTCCATAAGTGAGGATAAGTACGAAGACTGAGCAATAAATTAAAAGCTTCGCATGAAGTCTTAGTTCTATCTTTACCACAACTGATCTGAAAATGAAACCATTACTGCGTTAGCTGTAATGATCCGTCTCTTAATCTCATTATTATTCCTACCATCACTCGAGAACAATAAGTCCAAGTACTTGAACGCTTTCACGTTGTGCAAGACAGTATCTCCAATTCGTATCGACGATGCTACCTTTGTTTCGAGCAGAGCACATCGAGGAGATTTTAAATTTGCTAATTTCTATATCGGACACTTGAAATTCCTCAGTAAATCGAACATGCAAGAATTGTAAATCATTAATATTGGAGACCAACAAAACAACATCGTATGTGAAGAGCAAAGATGATATCATGATAGAGCCAAACTTACGACTAAATACCGACAGAGAGTCCCATCTCAAAATTTTATCCATGTAAACAAAGTACTTAAGTGGAGACAATGTTCAGCACTGACGGGGCTCAACACCTACAGGAAACGACTTAAACTTCCTGTCTAAAACACGAGCACAACTTGTACTTAGTTCGTACAAAGAGGCAACAGCTACACGGAGGTAGTGTGGAACTTTGTACTCATTAAGTATCTGCAACAACCTATCTCTTATTAAACGGTCAAAAGTCATTTTCAAATCAGCAAAACACATGTGAACTGATTAAGTGTACTCATAGTGCGTTCAAGAATAGTTGAAAGTCTGACAAGCTGATTTGTAGTTCCTCGACTGGAACAACAGCCACATTACTCCCCCTGCAACTATCTCTAGACTATGCGTTGTATCCTTCCACATTAGTTTGCAGTCACCAGAAACCTTTCTTGACCTCAGTGCTACGTTGAAGATCCATGCTATCCACTTCATACCTTCAACGTCGAAATACTTTAGAATCTCAGGTCGAATCTCATAAACCCCATCATATTTGCCAGTACGAAGTATGTGAAAGACAGTAATGACGACCTCTGTCAAGGTAATGGGATCTTCAATTAAGTTCGAAGATATTTCTTCCATAAGACACGTCATCCGTATTAAGAAAATCTCTAAATTGTTCATTTCAACGAATAAGTATGTATTCAATATTGGTTAGCAGATGCCCACTATTGTCTAAAAAAGTTTGGGCAAATTTTTGCTTTCCAACATGAGAGCTTTGATCGTCCTACGGAACATCTTAGAAACTGACAGATAATCAAGTTCGAGACGATCAATAAACTTCACCCAAGTTGCTTTCTTTGACTCTACAACTGCTAGAGCTGCAGCTCTTTTAACTTGTTGATACCTATCTACATCCTCTAGTGATATATCATAAAGGTTGCCTTTTAAGCAACTTTATTCTGTTGAACGGAGACTCTTTATACTGGTTTCCACAAAGCGTTTTGAAGATTGCTACAACGACAGGGAGCTACAGTTTTCAAATCACAGCTCTTCGAAGTCGCTTTGTCAAGCGAAGTTTTGAGCATCGACCATTCTTCCTAGATATTCTCCATCCCTTTCCGCAATTGAACAAGTTAGTCTGGATATAGTTTGTAAATACTTTCCTTACATAAGCATCTTCCAGACGTCCACAACGAACCTTAACACTACGTTTAGATTTTCCAAGTTTGTCTGGGAGCCTATTTGACTATCGAATCTCACTAACTACAAGATAGTGGTATGTTGACAGTTCAGCACCTCTCTTCACACGTGTCCAGGACATATTGTCGCAAATCATATTATATGATTTCAAAATCAATCATTGATTGTTTACTAAGAGTATCTGATGCCATGTGCATCGGTGGATCACTTTATGTTCAAACATGGTGTTGGTTATTGACAAAATGTTGCAAGAAAAGAATTGAAATATATCAACATCACACGCGTTGAGATCAGGGGTTCCGTTCCTCCCCATATCCTCTGATAGTCCAATATCTTCTCTTGAAAAAACAAGACCTTATTGACCTTATTTCTCTTTCTTAAGATTAATCCATCGTTGGGGTCTTAACAGGGATGCGAGCTAGTCTACCAAAGAACTAGCCATACGATTGATACAATTCGATCAGTTATTTAGCCGCCTGAATATTCAGGTGTCGACCAGACTGTACAGTGGGAAGGTTAACTGATAATAGGTGAAACTTGAACGGAACCCATAACTCTACGACAAATCTTACTGTGTAGATTATCGTGTCTCTTAAAGTGTAGAGTTGGCATCCTGACTTCCTTAGTAAGAAAAGTTTTTGTTTATTTTAGTTCTTGCTAAAGTCCATAGCACAGATCATCCAAAGAAGCCAATTTATAGATATTTAATTTTTTATTCTAATTTTTAAAAGTATTGATTTATTTCATTTTAATATTTTTAAATTCTAGCTTATACTAATTTTTATTTATAAACCTTTGTTGAACAGATCCTTTAATAAAATATTGACATAACGAAGAACTTTACTCAAATTAGTGATAATAAATAATTTTGGGTCAATCATTATAAAATCAATGGTATCCTTTTTATTACTAGCTTTATCAACAGTTGTTATTATATAGTTATCCCTTAATTCGTTAAGTTATAAATCATTTTTTAGTTCAAATAATGAATCATTTTGGCGCAATCATAAGAAAATCAATTGTAGCTATGATTATTCATGGGTTTGATTATCCATGAGTCAAAAGATATATAATTTAAAGATGTTCAAAAGAAATAAAAGATATCTTTGCGATAGCTAAATGCATTGACGCATAGTATTCTTTATGAAGGCCATAATTAAGGAATATATTATAGTCCATATGTATACTTGTTTTATAACGATGAAACATTTCTTATAGAAATTCATTTTTCTGTCACGATTTAGAATTTATAAATTAATCCAAATAATTAATTAATTATAAATTAATAATTTATAAATTATAATTGTTTATAATTAATTTGTGATATATTTAGTTAATTATGCAGAAAGAAAAATATGTTTTATCAATTACGAGTAATCGTAAGCCGGAGTACATAGTTTAAAAAAAGAGTGAATAATAACATGGTTAACTAAATACCTGGAAAACTTTCGCAGATCCACGCTTTAATGTTCTTGTAAAATCGATTGAATTCACTTGCAAGTGAGTCAACGTTACAAGCAACGTTAACTATGTTTATGTACTCATAAGCTGATTCGATGAATTGACGAATAAGTGAGTAGAATTCTGGTTTGATAGATGCAATATGCTTAAAACGATGTCTCGTTAGGAATCTGATAACATTGAGCTCGACCTCGGAATTATGAATAGAGAATGGCTTACTTTCTAACATGCAAGAAAAGAAAACTTACTTAATTCCCAGTAAATTACAAATGATTTTACATATTTTTAATTAGTAGATAAAAATAATTAAAGCGAATAATTTTAATAATCATAATTCAAATTAAAATTGGTCCTCTGGCAAGATGGCAAAATGCTCGTGTGGGAATTCACTTGCCCGAACCCGCTTTCTCCTAACCATGTGACCATGACAGTCAAAAGTGGCGGATTAGTCGATAGCAGCGCCGGAACAGGTCAAACGAGATAAATATGGCGGCTTCGACCAACGCGATTATTATTTTGCGCCCATCGCTATTAACACATTGGGATCGTTCGGTCAGAATACTAAAGAGTTCCTTTGAAACCTAAGAACACGATTAGTTCGAACTATCTGAGAGCCTCAAGCGGCCAAGTTCTTCATACAGCGCCTAAGTGTTGCCGTTTAACGAAGAAATGCTGAGTGCATTCTCGAGGCAGCACACGACAATTATCTTCCTTTTTAAGATTGTATTTCAATTTGCTTTATTTAAAAATTAAAATAATTTTTTCAACATTATTTAAAAAAATTAATGTAATCAATTCTAGAAATTCAAAAATAAACAAATTAATCAGAAAGTTAATAACCTTCTACGATCAGCAAAATATCGTGTATTTTCTGTTAATTTATGTTTTACTAAGCAAACATTAACTTTTAAAATATTAAAATCACATTTTAACATAAACAATTAATATTTCATTTGTAATCGACTTAAAATACTGTATTTTCATTTAAAATGCACAATTTCAATATATTGCAGTTCGGGCGGCTTAAAATATTAGATATAATTGATCATTTAAAAACATTATCCTCTGAGTGCAAATTCGATTATGCAATTTAGGTAAATAAGGCATTATCCTCGGAGTGCAAATTCGAATATGCAATTTAGGTAAATAAGGCATTATCATCTGAGTGCAAATTCGAATATACACTCGAATATTTATCTTATCACACTGTAAAATATATTAAATACCTCAATAACTTTATTTATAAGTGTTTTTTTGCTTTAATTTTCTACATAATTTCTTGAAAATATTTGTAAACTTCAAAAGTTAAACAAATTACATTTTTAAAAGATATATTTTTTTACTTTAAGAATTACAGTTTGCTAACCTATAATTTTATACAATTACATTTATATTTTTGAATCGGAATGAGACATGCTGGGTTGAAATATTTGTGAATGGTTTTAGGGCCAAACCCAGCCAAAAAACGTTAAAAACGTTTAAGATTTTGTTATCAATATTTCTTCCACCAATTGTGGACATCGTCAGGATAAATTTAAAGTATATTTTTAAGTATATTTTAAGTATAAATTTTCAAGTATATTTATATTTTTAGTTTATATTTAAATATAAACTAAAAATATATAAATATAAAAAATTATATATTAATATAAACTATTAATCAAGTTAATTTAAAACTACAAATCTTTGAATATATGATAGATAGAGAATTAAAAATATAATTAAATACAGCTGAATTAAATTAAGATAAAGATATTTAATGAACAAATTGTGTTTTGATTTTCTTTAGTCAATCTCCCGAGGGATATAAAGCTATGCTTTTATATCATACATTAAAATATTATATATATTACTTGCTATGATATATATAATGGGGGTGCACGAATATGCTATCGATAGTGCCTACAATTACTACAAGTCTTTTAAAAATACAAAATTAGATAAAATAATAGATAAAATTAATTATATTTTACTAGAAACAATATATTGAGATGTGAAATCTACATTTCATATGTAAATCTGAAATTAAACTTTTCTATAAATGGCAAAATTTCTTAAAAAAGAAAGCTGATAGCTCGATAGTAATGCATTGCTTCTCAGTTTCAAAGTATATTTCTACGAATACCAACTCGTTCAATCATGATATTATTACTTATGTCAGAAATTAGACTTTAACAATACAATAAAATATTAAAAAATAGACCTATAAATTTAAGACATATATATTGAAGATTTATATATTTATATATTTAAGTGAATGGCAAAATATGTTAATATGTGAATAGCAAAATACCTTGAAAAGGAGAACGTTGATAACTCGATAGTAATGCATTGTTTTTCAGTTTTTGAAGTATCTTTCTACGAATACCCACTCGCTCGATAATGTTATTATCATTTGTGGCAGCAATTAAACTTTGAAAATACAATGAAAAAATTAAATGTTTGTATTAAATATATAAAAATATATAATTTAAGTAACAAGATGCAAACTGCATAAGTTTGTTTAAATGCAATATTTCAACAGCACTAAAAAATCTTAATCAACACTAAACAATGACATGAAATCGACGAGTATTATAAAATCGAAATAATGTACTGTACAAGTAAAATTCTCGTTCCAAAGATTATTTTCATTCTGCAGTTCGAAGCGTTGGGCAGCCTCAATAAGGAGACAACCGATTTCCTGACCTTGACCGGAAAGCGATTAAAAATATCTGCAATGACCGGCAAGCAAAGACCTTTTTATTTCAAGGCACAAGCGCGGCGATTCAGAGTGGAAACGCGACAAGTAAACGGGAATCCCTCTCCAGAAACAGTTCCGTTTCATCTGGATATGCCGCATGAAAACATAATAAACTTGTCTGACTATATGTGTACACTGCTTTATTCGACAGATTTCTAAAAATGTTCGATGATCAGAACTATATCGCGAAAACGTAACAATCTGTGCTATCATGATTTCTGAATTTTATTAAATAATTGGTCACATTAGTTTACGTATATTTTAAATCGTGTAGGTATTTCATTGTAGAATTTTACTATAAATCAAATACTATAGCATTATTAAAATAATGAAATGTATTTATATTTCATTTTACTTCATTTTAACTTTAAAGATTAATATTGTGATATAATATTATATCACAAATACGGTATATTGCAATGTTATTACAATGAATATTATGAAAAGTTAAGTTTTTTCTTATCGTTGATGCAAAATTACCTTTTATCTGTCTCTGTAATAAATTGCTTCTCTCTCTTAGCCCAGCAGATACTACAAAATCCATTCCAGTCGGAATTTCCATAATACCCACAATCATTTTTACATAGCACAGGCTGTTCATCAGTCATTACAATAAACGCATCATTAAATACAACTCTACAAAATGTATGTATCTTGATAATAATTATGCATTGAGTCAGAAAACGGCAAAAATACGAGATCTGTTAATGTAATTACCGATTTAAGTTTCGCTCTGTAGAATAAAGAATGCTGACTGGTGTTTATGCCTCATCATGAGGAAATCATAGTGATTAATTTGTGAGTACACCATTTGGTGTCCCAGGGAGGGCAGGTGTCACAACAAATTATATTTTATATATTTGCACACTTTAAAGTGTCCATGTAAATCAGCATTTCTATTAAAAGAAATTTAGTGCCTGATGCATGGTTAAACCGCAATATGCAGTGCCATGCACAGAGCTTATGCTAAATTCCCTATGATCATTCAGATTAAGGAGTAGTTCTGCTTTCCGAGCTTTAAAAACTGTTTAAGCGTGTGCTAAGGTGCTTATGGATGATTATTGAAGTCACGGTACTGATGATCTCCGTTAGAGTGAAACGCGTATGCCGTTGTTAAAGTTTGTCATCACACATAGGATGACTGGGCATACGGAGCGACTTCAAATATTGCGAGAATAATTCGGTTCTATTTCTTGGTCTGATGAGGATATATAGAATGCTGCCTGGTGTTTATGCCTCTTCATAATTATATTGTATATAATTACATTGTATATATTATATTGTTATAATTATATTATATATAATCGCACATCGTTAGTGCGATTTTTCGTACTAACAATATATATAATAAAGAGGTGATATATAAAATGAAGTATAATTATATATTAAACAATTATATATAATTGTTTAATCTTTTTACAAAGATTAAATATATAATATATAATATATTATATATATTATATATTTATAATATATTATAAATATATATTATGGTGATTTATATATTATATTTATATATAATGTTGATTTATAAATGTATATGTTATATATAATTGCAGCTTGCCCCAAGATCGCAGAGCGATACGGCATTATATTCGTTACTATTAAGTAATAAAGACTTTGAGTTAACAATTTCAAGAATTTAAAGGTTATTTTTTACGAATTCTATTTTTTAATTTTATATGCTATATTAAATTATATAACATATATTATTTAATATAATTGAATTATATTTTGTGTATCCTTCATATTTCATTCATGTAGACGTCAAATCAAGTATAAATGAACAATTTCAAGAAAAATAATTTTAAATGTCATTATTATTGCAATGCAGATGGGACAATGCAGATGGGATACGATACTACAAACCAGACATGCCACAAATTATTTTTATTGGATTCTTTATATTTTATTGTTATAGATAACAAATGAAGTAGATGCAAATAATATCATGACTGCTGTTTCGTCCTTATTATGACTCATTAGTAGGAAATAATCTGGTGGTGCGGTCCGTGCCTCCTCGCAGTGCCACTGCATAGCGCTTCCATTCTGGGAGTGTGAACCAAACGCGGACCTTACCGACGACAGGCATGCGGCAGCCTTCGGGACAACAACTGTCGTAACGATCAACCATGATGCGTACTCTGTAGACGACTCGTTCAGGATGTGCCATCCGGCCTGTTCAAAAAATTCACGAGGATGCGCGCTCAGACAAGGTCCGGTCTGTTCGACAAATAAGCGAGGGTTACCGACGGAAGGACGTGGCCGGAACTCAAGTAATCTTGTCCAAACATACATACGAGTAGCGACGCTCAACATAAGAACACTAACGGGTAAATCTCTAGAAATTGCAGCTGACCTAAAGAGGAGAAAGATTGACATCTGTGCAATTAAAGAGACCAAATGGAAGGGAGGAAAATCCAAGGAAATCGGAGACTGGTACAAACTGTACTACATGGGTACAGAGACAGCACCAAATGGAGTAGCCATTGCCGTAGTGGAGAGACACAGAGAACAAGTGTGCGAAGTGACGCGATACACAGGTAGGTTGATGAAGATCAAGCTGACATTGTGCGAAACAACCGTTTGCTACTTCTCTGCGTACAACCCTCAAACAGGATGCACAGATGACGAGAAGCTGAGCTTCTTGGAAATGCTAGATAAAAAGATGGCAGAATTACCAGAAGACTATGCGATCATAGCCGGTGACATGAATGCCCATGTTGAACAGACGAACGGGAGTGAATGTCATTGTGGATATGACATCGGTGATAAGAACAAGGAAAGGGGGACAACTTCTAGAGTTTGCAGCTACGCACAACCTCACCATCACAAACACGTACTACCATGGAACAGGCACACAATCCGGTAAGTCGCAAATTGATTTCGTCCTGGTGAGGCGAAAGCACAAGAAGACAGTGCTCGACACAAAAGTCATCCCATCCCAGACCACAGCGAATCAACACCCGCGTTGCGCTGTGTTATTTACCTAGCTGCAAAGCACATACTCGGATCCACCAAGCCATTTCAGCAATACATCGACAAAGGAACTTGGTTCTGGACAAAAGAGGTCAAAGACGCGGTGAAGGCAAAAAATTCCTACAATGCTCTCCGGATAGCACAAACGCAGGAGAACAAGTATGAGTACCACCCAGCGAAAAAGAAAGCATGGAAACAAGTGGCTGTTGTAAGATCAACCACTTAGATAATATCTATCAACAGCTCGACACTCGAGAAGGAGAAAAAGGCGTGTACCAACTAGCCCGTGCAAGACGGAAGAAGGCAACAGATATCGAGAAGTTCCATGGTATCAGTGATGAGCGAGGAAAACTCCTAATGCACCTACAATACATGCTGGAGAGATGGCGAAGATATTTCAAAGCTATCTCCACAGAAGAGTTCGAACACCCACCAATACAAGAAGGAACGCAAAACCACATAAAAGTTGAGCAACACAACGAGGCAGAAGTTAGCGAGGCAATCATGAAGATGAAACAGGGTAAAGCCAACAGACCAGATAATGTGGCGGCAGACTTTTGGAAAATCAAGCCGGGTGAGTGGACACCATGGCTAGCGAAGTTTCTCCAGAAGATTGTTGACGCAACAGAGGTGAGAGAAGACTGGATTCGAAGCACAACTATCCCAATCTGGAAGCAGAAAGGAAGCCTATCAGATTGCCAAAACTACCGGCCAATTCGTCTTCTCAGTCACACCATGAGGATTTTAGAGAAAGTGCGCGACAAGAGAATACGTGACACGATCAAACTAAATGTCAACCAGACAAGCTTTGTGCGCAACTGTAAAGTCACAGATGCAATACACTCAGCCATAATACTCCTAGAAAAAACAGAGAGAAGAAGCAGCCCCTTCATGTAGCTTTTCTGGACCTCAAGTGGGCGTTCGACAGAGTCCCTCGTGAGCTCTTATGGTACGCCCTGAGATGCAGAGAAGTACCGGAGGAATTGATCGAATGGGTGAAGATGCTGTGCAAAGGAACTACGAGCAGTGTACTGACAGCAGCGGGAAAATCCAGAGAATTCCCAATCTCAGTCGGCGTGTACCAAGGATCTGCACTCTTCCAATTACTCTTCGTCATAGTTATGGACGTGATTACGAAAAACATGCAAAGACAAGCACCATGGACCATCCTGTATGCCGACGATGTTATGTTAGTATCTAAGGACAAACATG
The DNA here is from genome assembly GCA_012934845.2 of Pomphorhynchus laevis. Taxonomy (NCBI): domain Eukaryota; kingdom Metazoa; phylum Acanthocephala; class Palaeacanthocephala; order Echinorhynchida; family Pomphorhynchidae; genus Pomphorhynchus; species Pomphorhynchus laevis. Next base: position 43,324 of record WNNJ02001487.1, on the reverse strand, counting down.
ACCTCGAGCAGCAAGTCCAGCAATGGCACGATATCATAGCACAATTTGGGTTGAAACTGAACACAGCCAAAACAGAATGTATGACGACGAACCAGAACGAAGATGTAAGCATATCAGTCAATTGGGTGCCTCTGCCAAAGACAAATGCGTTCAAATATCTGGGATCAGTAATCTCCAGCACAGGAGGAGTGGCAAACTACTCGCATCAAAGCTAGCTGGGCAAAATGGAGAGCAGCCACTGGAGTCTTGTGCGACAAACGTACGCCAGACATACTCAAATCGAAGTTCTACAGAAGCGTGATACAGCCTATAGCTGTGTATGGTGCTGAGTGCTGGGCAATGACAGCATAAGTAGAATGTAAGCTTGGATGTATGGAAGCGAAAATGCTAAGGTGGATCGCGGGAAAAACTCGCCAAGACCATATTTGTAACGAAGACATCCGAAAGCGATTTGGCGTAGCACCCATAGCAGACATACTAAGAGAATCAGGGCTTAGATGGTACGGACATATACTGAGGACAGACGTGAACACACTGGCGCAAGCACCACTTCAAATCGAGGACGACGGAAAGATACCAAGAGGAATACCACAGAAAAGATGGATACCCTACTGAATGATATGAAAATGGTCGGACTCACGCCCAAAGACAGCGGATAGGGCATTTTGGCACCAGCAAACGTGGCAAGCGGACCCCGCTAAACGGGATAAACGCTAAGAAGAGTACGAAATAATCTCAATATCGAAGAAGCATTTTTTATATTAATCAAGTGGAACAAGAAAACAAGAATAAACGGATGGAAACGTGTATAACCGAGTATTGAAAACTATCAAATTCCATCAGCAATCAAATCCCTACACCGGTTTCATTCAGCTTCATCAGTGATTTTATTGAACTTCATCTGTAGAGACAGATTTTAAGTGTTTAGAAATCCTCCATCACACTTTGAAAGGGTTTATTACAATACGATTTTCAAGTCCACCGGCGATCACAAAAGTGATTCGGCAGTATATTATAGAAATATTATATATACGGTATACCCTACCATAGTGTTGAAAGAAAAATAAATTAATTGTCTGGTATAAATTATAATTTAAATACCTTAATAAATTGTTTTTGCTTTTTCAAAAACAATATTTAGATATCAACAAAATACATTCCATCTTTATAATAAGTTATAGAACAGTGATGTTTTTAACAAATACAAATTATACAATCGCATTCATAATCATGTGATTTACGAAAAAATATAATAAAGCGTTAAAATGATCAACCACATCGGTTGTAATATTGCCAACTTACTCGGCAAAGAGTTTGAATACAAATCGAGTTTTACAAGGTGCTTCGAGATGACATAATAAGTTTTACAAGCTATCCAACTCGACAAATTTGGCATTAACGATTAGTAAATCGTTTTCCTAATTTGCGAAAGACCCTAGATCTCATAGACAGCACGTGACGTTTTCCGGGATTTAAAGCTGATCGTACTACTCTTGCCATTGGTTTAAACGAAGAATCGTCAATAAATTCGAGGCTATCGGAGTTTGTTGACGCATGCTCTGATGACTTGCTAATAATTTTTTCACTGCAAAGGTCACTAGATGAGCATGTTGATATCGAAGAATAAATATCCCTACGCTGTTCATCTTTGGACAGAGAACCTGTAAGAGTGTTCATTACCAAAGAGAAGTTTTTCTTTATTTGCGATTGACTAAGCTCTGATGGCTTTCGATTCTTTACATCATTATTGTCATTAAAGCTCTTAAGTACAGGAACAATACGAGAGTGGAAGCGACGCTTAATCTCAGTTTCTCTAGAACTTAAGGTCATCAACTTATTTAAATTTCGATTCAAAGCCATCGGTGTTATATCGACCATAGTATAACCATCCAAGCATTTTTCGGATACTTTCAAAAAGTCATCAATATCTAGTCGTGACTTATCATCGTCTTCAATCGAATGTTTAGTTTCCAGACAACTTGATTCGTTGTCGGCTAATATTTTCTCGGATTGTGGTGTGTTTAAAACATTAATATTTTCTTTTGGCATAATCGACTGTGGGTCAATCGTCGAATTGCTTGGTGAACAATTATATCTGTTGTAAACGGCGTTTTGGCACAAATCGGTGATCGGCTCTTTGATTTCAAGATCGATCACAACATTGTTTTGTTGATTGATATCTTTAAATTCTTTCGGCCGACCATCTACATTTAGATTATTATTTACAGATGAATGTTCAACAATATCACAAAACTGAGTACAAACATCCGATTTTAATATTTGATCAGTGTTTACTTCCTTGTCGACGATAGTCGGCTTACTGACTTGATCGGAAATTGTTAGTTTACCAAAAACATCGGTATTTAAAATTCGAGAACTACCCGTACCAGCTGATACGCTATTCGAACATTTCGCGCTGCTTGTTTGCATGTTACATGTTTGGCATGACTTATTCGCACACGCTGGATCATTCAATTTACTATTTGATTTCACATGCATAGCACACTGAACGTGTTTGCTCTGACTGTTGCAGTTAAAAGATTTCGATTTGTCAACATGATGCTCACACTCAATTGAATTGTTTTCAGCCGCAAAAATAGTTGAATAACTTTGCTCGTCTTCCGTGCTTCTTGGGCGAACAACATTCTTGCGACGATTGTTGACATTATCTGATGATTTTTTTGAAACTGTTGTGCAATTTGTCTTTGTATCGATTATTTCACAAAGACGACGACAAACACTGACCATTTCCTGTCAAAGAATAGCATTATAAGCTTGAACAAATAAGTACAAATAAAAAACCCTGTGAAGAGTCAGTAGCTCTCTGTCGACAACAGAAACGGGATTGTCACGATATAAATTGTGACTATGCAGCGATGGTTCATGACAATTCGCACTAAGTTTAAATTACAAATATTTTAACCTAAGTATAAACTTACATTGAAGAATGTCTGCGCTTAACGTGAAGCTCAAGAAAGAAACGATTTTTAAATTTTTTATCACACATGCTACACTAGAACAAATTAAAGAAAAAATGATTTCAACAATTTGGTTTTGAATAGAAAATTATTACCTTTTCAGCAATAAGCTTTCTCGATTGGGAATCTGAATTGTAATAGACAAGTGTGTCTTGGCAAAACTGCAATGGTTAAGAACTACAGATTTTAAGCAGAATATGGCACAGGTCGATAAAATCTTGATAAATGTTTAAAACATCTGATATGACAGTTCGTAAATATCCCGTTTATTTTAAAATTTACAAAGAACAGCAACAACAGAATTAATAATTAATATAATAATATAAATATTATATATTTATATAATATAATTTAGAAAAAATATATAACTAATAATATAAGCATAAAATTTCAAAAATGTAATTTTAAAATATATTATTAGTTTTTCGGTTATAAATGTCTGAAGGGATGTTTATAAAGGGTACTAATATCGTAAATATCTAAAAAGATCATTTATGGTGATTTAAAACAATAACCATTTTTGTACCAGTAATTATAGCCTAAAGGGACTTGAAAATATAATAATTAATATTACCAGTAATTATAGCCGGACTTGAAAATATAATAATTATCATTTTAATTGATGCAAATTTGTCAATTAGCAGCTATAATTTTGCCGTCATCAATATATATAGTATACCTATATAAAATATGAAAAATGTTCTGGAATGGCAGAAATAACATGGTTCTTTATAATATAAAAATTCGCAAACTTAAAAATATATTTAAACGCAATCACATTACAATAAAGGTGACATTGTATATCAAATACCTTGTGATTATTGTGATAGGGTGTATGAAGGTCAATCGGGGCAGGGGTTATAAAACGTATTAGTTAACATAAATATTCTGTAAAAAAGGAATTGGATCAGGGGCTGCTATAGATAATTTCTTAAACAATGATCTGCAAATAGGGATCGATAAAAGTAAAATGATTTTGGAGGAGAAACTGATTAAAAAAGTTAAAATTGTTTTGTATAATTTTATTTTGATGATAGCAGTTAGCTATTGAACATTCGATTTCAATAAAAAACTTGATCACTCTCGCCTTTAATCAGTTAATGTTATAAAATACAAATAGGTGATAATATATTAATAGGTGATAATAGATCATCATGATATAATAGATTAATAGGTGATAGTTTATTAACTTGTGATAATAGTAGATGATCACTTCCTGCTTTTTAAATCAATGATTTTAAGCTAGTATTGTATTACTTTATATAAGATCTATCTATTACTTTAGATAACATTGATTATCTTTTATGAATTTATTTAAATCCACTATTGTATTGAGTAATACAGTTAAGAATTGTCTACCAATGGTTTCACCCATTTATTATATCTCTTATTGTTAATATCCATATTTATTTAAAGAGATCATTCTTCTTTGTTAAAAAGATGTAACATAGAATTTATAACAACTATCATTGTAACTTCATCAGGTAATATTCTGATGAATTAACATTGGTTTGTTCGAAATTTGTATACTTCATAAATAAGGACAATTTTATTGGTGCTGTTCCTTGTAAATTGTAATCAAATATAATAAAATCATGTACTAAATCACACTTATTCCAATTACTGATTGTATATTTTACAGCAATATAATTTCAATATTACCTCCAGAAAATACATTAACCAAGAAAAGATACAGTTTACAAATAAAATAAAAAATATCAAGGGAAATTTTATATATAAAAATTACATAAATACAGCTACATAGTTCACAAAGAGTAAAGTATTTCACTCTACATATTTCAAGTAGAGTAACAACGTCCTTTAAAGTAGTAACAAAATACACAAAGAGTATGCAAAGATGAATTACAAGGATAATCTTTTCAGGAAAAGATATGAAACTTAAGAAATTTTACATTAAGATTATAAATGAATTTGAGCAGAAAACCAACATTTAGAAGAATTTAAAATAATATATTATATATATATATATATATATATATATATATATATATATATATATATATATATATATTATAAAATTTAATATTATATTAAGAATTTAATATAATATTTTAAATATCACAAAATATTATATCATATTAATATTAAATTATTTAATATTAAGTTACTGAAGCAGGAGCCTGCTTCAGTAACTTGTTTTATGCGAGACAGAGTGCTATAAAAATTATACTGTTTTATACAGAGGTTTCCAGGGATAAATACAGATTAGGCTGTGCACTGTAGATATTCCAGTGTATGGACATATATGTGAAGAACATGTTTGTGTTGGCTGTTTGGCAGTTCTTTTCTGCCTCCAGTAGTGGAAGGTACCCTTCACTGATGAGACACAATATGTCGAAGCAGTAACACTAGGTTGTTTATTTCTAAAATTCTTCTTGTCATCCACGTCATATAATTTAGAATTATGAGTCTGTAATTTTCCCAATAAAATTAATATTTTAGTATTAGGTAATCCACATTTAATAATGTCCAAGGTAATCTATAGGGTTGTGCAATTTTCATAAAAACAAGACAAATGTTGCACTGGGAATAGTTTTAATTATTACGAAAATATGTTAATAGATAACAAGGTATCAGAATTAGTATTAGAAGACATCTGGATGAACTGCTATGTTATCACGTTACGTTGCCTATTCTTCAACCTAACATAGTATTGATGACAAATACGAACCAATGATGTATTTGTTTTCTGATAAATCGTGATTAATTAGTGTAATATCATATTTTTACATAGTATACTATAAACAATCCATCCTTAAAATTTTCCACTTAAAAGGTTAAATCTATTTTTAATAGTACTTTGATAATTTATATATTTTACACTTTAGGTTCAGTTTGATTTTTATAGTATCCTAATTTGAATTAAATTATTTAAATGATTCTTAAGTACCCAATATGAAAAAGTAGCAAGTCAACCAAACGAAAACGTTTTAGTTAAGTAATCTTTAAAAGATTTACCACCAAAACACGCTCTCATAGCTATTATAAAATCGGTTTTTAAAAAGGTGTGCTTGTTTTAGAATTGTCAAAGTTATCAAAAGAGTGATAATTTTAAATGAAAGAAGTTACCATCATGTATCTTAAGAAGAACTGATAAACTCTGAGTAATTTTGATATAGCATTGTCGTGCTTAACAAAAAAAAGTAAATTGTTAATAAGTGAAAGCTTCTCTGTTTAATCTTACATTTACATTATCTAATCGACTGAATGCAAGCATTGACAGAATCTCGTTCATTTTAGATGCTTCTGGTGTACGATACAAAGATAATATATTGACCTTATCTAAATCGAAATAAAGTAATCAGCTAAACTTGCTTAACCCATAAATTTAAAATAAAACTTATTTAATTATAAAATAAAATTATTTTAAATATTAAATATTTAAAATTATTTTAAAATATTAAATTGTTAAAAAAAACTTATTTGAAACTAGGTAGCATTCCAAGTAAAAATATATATTTAATTATTAATTAAACTAGATTAATTTAAATATTCAAAGTTGATTAAGTTAGTAATTAAAAGTTGATTAATTTAATTGCATAATTCACTTAAATTAATTGTGAATTAATTTAGAAACAATTAATTCGCACTAATTCAATTAAATTGCTTCTTGGTTCACAATATGCAACAAATGTAGCGTAAAAATATGTTAAAGGAAAAAATATATATATATTGAATAAAATGATGTTCCAACAATCCGCTGGAACAAATGTTGCCATCATTAATAAATACTTACATCAATACATCAATAAATACTTACCCATCGGTACTTCAAACAAGCGGTTACAAAACAATGACTAAATCCACCACAAAAGACTCCCCAGCCGATGCATCACGTTTAACTTGTCTAACATGCCGAAGTATCACCTGTCCTCACGTCCTTGCCCAACAAAAAACACCTGCCGATCTCCTGCCTACACCCATACTTAAATCCATATGCTTATCGATATCCCCTTTCCTCACCACCTTGTTTAATTTGTCCATCCGCAGTCGTATCTTCCCTGCACACTAAAAATCCGCTATCGTTCGTACCCTTCTCAAGAAACAATCGCTCGACCCCTCACTTCCTTCTAGCTATCGCACCATTTCAATCATTCCTACTATTTCTAAGCTCTTAGAACGCATCATCTTAATTCAAATAAACGTTTATCTCTCTTCATCCAATCAGCACCCTCCCTTTCAATCCGCATTTTGCTCTAATCACTCAACAAAAATCGCATGTATGAAACTTTACATTAAGCTACAAATTTATTATGACAAGTATCTATATAGTGTACATATCTACCTCGACATCTCCTCCTCCTTGGACACGTCGACTACTCCATCCTCCTTTCACGCCTTCGTTATGATTACGGCATTTCTTCCTCCTTCGTAGCATGGCTTGCCTACAACGCATCGTCAACGCAGCCGTCCGTATTCTCCTCCGCATTCTTCGTTTTGATCATACATCCCACAATCTTGTTTCTCTCGATTTGCCTACAATTTATTGTCGTGTTCAAATTCGTCTTCTTCTCGTTGCTTTCCGCCTTGTAACTTTTCATACCCTTTCATTTCTCAACCTTCCTTTTCTTGATAATTCTCGTCCTGTTTACTGTTCCTTGCGTTCCTGTAATTCCCTTCTTTTAAATGTCCCAAACTATTCTACCTCCTTTGGATTCCGCTCCTTCCTGGTGGCTGCTACTCTATCGTGATATCCTCTGCCCATTCATATACACCAATCAACTTCCCAGCCGTGCTTCAAACGCCAAATCCGATCCCATTTAAACAATTTATCTGCTTGACTTTTTCATTTTTTGTGGACTTGCAAGCGTGCAGCTGGTACGCATTTCCCACGTTAAATAAATTATTGTTATTATATCTATCCGACCGTTCTTTTCGCGTCTATTCAAATTCATCATCCTTTCCTTCCATCTTTTTTCTGCGGAGTCCCACAAGTTTCAGTCCTAGGCGCTCTGCTTTTCTATCTTCTACTTGGCGATCTCTCTCCGTTTATCAAGCCTTACTCCTTCAACGTCATGCGATACGCCGATGACATCCTCATATATAATCATGCACCCGCCCATCCCATATACGATATCGGCATTTCTACATCCAACTGTCTTTCTTCTATCTACAAAAGTCTCTCCGATCTTTATCTCGTTCTAAACCCCGACAAGTCCAAAATAATGTAGATCCTCCCCCGTCAACAGAACATATCTCATCCTCCTGCATTTTTTACCTTACCAATCATCCCCATAGTCCACAATCTCACGTTCTTAGGCTTATATTTCGATGATCACATTTCCCTTAAACTCAATTCGTGGCAATGTCCGCTCGTATAACTTAATTCTTCGTAACATCCGCCGTATCCGCCCCCTTAACGACTTCCGTTCCTGTATGTATTTTATTTCATCGCTTCTCTTCCTTTAAAATTGATTACTGCTTAACATTTTCTCCAATTCTCCAAAATCCATCATTATACCCCTACTACGTATCATTAACTCCGCCGTTCAAGTGCTCCTACGTCTCCGTCGCTTCGACCACACATAACACCATATCTTGCCCAACCCTCCTAGCCCACCATCCACATCCGCATCTACATCCGCCATCTTCTCTAAACTTTTCGTCTCCTCGCTGTCGGTTCCCTATCGTTCGTCAACCTCCCTTTCTTAGACAACACTCGCCCCACGTCTCTATCACTGCGTTCCCGTCATTCGATCTTACTACACGTTCCCAATTTTTCCAACAACTACGGTCTTTAATCCTTCATCGTCGCCGCCCTTTCGCCTAAAAACAGCTCTCTCACGACGTCCGCGGCGCTTTTTCCTTGATCACATTCATATAGCTCCTCCGTTCCCACCTTCTCGACACATGATTTAGATTTATTTTTTTCGTGGTCATGTAAGCATGCGCCAGCACGCATTTGCCACGTACAAAATATCCTTTTGTAATAATGTAGTTTACTATGATCATAGACAAATTTTTCATTGAAAATTTGAAAATATTAAATGTCTTCGATAAATCTATAAAGATCATATGCACTTTAAATCATTCATTAATGAATTCACACAGCTCTCGCTGTTACAAGATTCTTCACTGTTGATCAATTTGGCATATTCATGTTAAATAGGGTTATGACGATTAATATTTTCAAACAAAACGCTGATCTGAGAAAGAATTAATTTTCAGACTTTGAAAGCTATGGATATAATAATAGATGCCTTTATTACAGACTCGCCATCTATATTAGGCCATTGAAAACCAGAAAAGTAACAATGTCTTACACCTTATCGTCATTTAGAAATCGAATTGTTGCCGGAAAGATGGAGTGGTAATAGTTTTAACGTAATTCTGTTGTAAATAGTAAAGCTTGCGTGTGAAGAGACAATAGAAAGGAATTAAAGTGAAAGTGATCTACGATTTATTGCATTTAAAAAATCAGGGGTGTAAGAGGTCAAGTTCAATTAAGTATTAAGTAGCCTGTGCTCAATGAATTTCAGAAACAAGATGTAAATGAGATGTATAATATAGGGGTCAATTCGTATAACGTGTTGGAGGAATATAATCAGAAACTAAAAGTCGTTGTAAGGTGAATTAAATAGTTCACGCGGAATGCCTCGTTGCTAAATTTTATGTTAGTGAGAATCCCTATAAATAAAAGTTAAATTTCTGTAGACTGATCGATATTAAATGGGATCGATAATAATCCAGGATTTTCTATGTGATATATAAGATTTTGTTGAGATATTTCCGGACCTCTTCGACTAACTTGTATTTTAGCTGGCTACACAATAGCTTCAGATATCAGGTCGCATTAAGACAGAAAGCATGCTGTCCAGACAACTCCATAGGGCGAGACTCATCAGTAGATGTCCCTGTATCATCGTTGTTTCGTCCCTCTATGCACTATATTGACGATAAACATGGTTGTCCCTCATCAGATTGAAATGATGCATTGAAATCGTCTTGTTGGTGGTCGATTAAATTTAATGTTGTTGAGATATTTCCGGACCTCTTCGACTAACTTGTATTTTAGCTGGCTACATAATAGCTTCAGCTATCAGGTCGCATTACGACAAAAAGCATGGTGTTCAGACAACTCCACAGGGCGGGACTCATCAGTTGACGTCCCTGTATCATCGTTATTTCGTCCCTCAGCATGCACTATATTGACGATAAACATGGTGGTCCTCCATCAGATTGAAATGATGCATTGAAATCGTCTTGTTGGTAGTCGGTTGAATTTCATTTTGTTGAGATATTTCCGGACCTTTTCGACTATGACATGAATTACATGAATTACCTGAATTACATGTCCTGTAATTAAATATAATTTAATTACAATTGTAATTTTCTGAAGATGCTAACAGAGGTTAGCGAAATATCAAATAAAAATTTCCCATTTTTTGATCCAACTCCAATAATTCTTCATTATAATTAATATTTATAAGTTATTGATATGAAAGAATGTTTAGTATTTTCAATTAAAATATTGCCTTACGGAACGCTCAAATGCTTGAACTAAGTCTTATTTAACAATCAAATATAAAAGAATGAATATGGCAATTACCTAAATTGATATATAACTCATTTTTTAATAGTCGAAAAAAGTTGTAATTTTTAATAACCATGTAATTTTCCTGTTCAATTATATATAAGATGTTCTGAATATATTGTAATTATAAGAGCGATAATAAAATAATAAAAACGATATACGCTAAATGATCGTTTTTTCAATTCTCTGTAAAAATATTAATTAAACAAATATAATTATCGACTGCAGTGAAACTATAAACCTATTGATACATGTCATTGTTCTAAATCTATCGTAATAACAATAACTCAAACCATATATTCACAAGTTCAAAATGATCTGGTAGCTCAACAATGCAGAATACATTTTCGTCTTACAATTTTCATACTTTCGAGAAGAATAATCAAAAACTGTTACGTTGCAAGCTGTTAATTGTTCCATTAGGATGACTTGAGAGAAAGTAGCTGACAATATAATAGCCTTGATATAATTTGGATGAAGAAAATTAAAGTAGCGAGCAGCGTTTCATTCTTACACCTCGTTTTAGCTTTCTGCAAAAACCATTATCGACCTAGGGAAATCGTTTTGTTGTGGTTATTATCAATCACTGATGAATACATGTGAATTATGGATACATGAGCATTACCAATTTAAAAAAATCTTATTTTTGAATGCTTAAATTTTAAACGATTTTTTTTCGATTAATTTTAAAAACTAAATTTGTTGTGAATATTAAATTTATTAAAAAACGATTTATTTTTAAGTGGCAAATGCGTGCCGGCGAACGCTTACATGACCACAACAACAAAAATATCTAAAACATATAAATAATGTTTCGAGAAGGTGGGTACGGAGGCAGCATTTGAATGCAATAAAGGAGGGAGCGCGGCGGACGTCGAGTAGGAGCTGATTCCAGTCGAGTAGGGGGGCGAGGAGGAAAATCGGAGACCGTAGTTGTCAGTGTAATTGGAAACGTAGAGTAAGAGGGTATGACGGGAACGCAGTGATAGAGAGAGAGGTAACGCGAGTGTCGTCTAGGAAAGGAAGGTGGATGAACGATGGGGAGCCGACAACGATGAGACGAAAAGTTACGAGAAGAAGGCGGAGTTGTATGCGGATGTAGATGGTAGGCCAGGAGAGTTGAGCACGATGTGTGGATTTGTGATCAAAGCGACGACGACGTATGAGCTCTCGAACGGCGGTGTTGATGATGCGTTGTAGGGTTGGATGATGGATTTTGGAGAATTGGCAAAAAGGCTGAGGCAGTAATCGATTTTAGGGGAAGGAAGCGATAAAGAAGAAACATACAGGAACGGACGTCGATAAGGGGGCGGATACAGCGGATGTCACCGAGAATTAAGTTATACGAGCGGACGTAGTCGCGGACGAATGGTTTAAGAGAAAGGTGATCATCGAAATTGAATCCTAAGAACGTGAGATTGTAGACTACGAGGATGATTGACGATGCAAAATATACAGGGGGAGGAGATACGTTAGGTTAAAGAGGAATGATCCACATTATTTTAGACTTGTCGGGGTTATGAATGAGATAAAGATGGAAGAGACGTTTGTAGAAAGGAGAAAGACAGTTCGAGACAGAAATCCCGATATCGTGTATGTGATGGGCGGGTGTATGATCATAAATGAGGATGTCATCGGCGTATTGCATGACGTTAAAGGAGTAAGGTTTGATAAACGGAGAGAGATCGCCAAGTAGAAAAGATAAAAGCAGGTGTCCTAGTACTGAACCTTGTGCTCGCCCCAGAAAATAGGGATGGGTGGAGAGGATGATGAATTTAAACAGGCTCGAAAAGAACAGTCGGATAGATATGAGGCAAATCATGCTTCGGAGTAGGAATAAAAACCGTAATCATAACGAAGGCGTGAAAGGAGGATGAAGTGGTCGACGATGTCGAAGGCGAATGAGAAGTCGAGTGATATGAGAACACTATGTAGAGCCTTGTCATAAGAAATTTGTAGCTTAATGTATACTTTCATGCATGCGATTTCTGTGGAGTGATTAGAGCGGAATACGGATTGGAATGGAGGGCACAGATTAGATGAAGATAGATAAACGTCAACCTGAATTAAGATAAGGCGCTCGAGCGATTGTTTCTTAAAGAGGGAACGAACGATCGCGGATTTCCAGTGTGAAGGAAAGATACGACTGCGGATGGACGAGTTAAACAATGTGGTGAGGAAAGGGGATATCGATAAGCATATGGATTTAAGTATGGGGGTAGGCAAGGGATCGGCAGATTAGGTTTTGTTGGGAGAAGACATGAGGACAGATTAGACTTCGGCAGGTGAGGCAGGGATTATATGAGAGTTCCAGGAGGATGAGGTGAGACGAGTAGCCGTGAGATGGAATGGAGACGAGGTTCTGAGAGAGCACCGTGGATACTTTGGTCTCAAGAAATGGCGAATAATCATTGGGCTTTATGTTGCACGACGAAGAGGAGCGAGCAAGGATTGAGTCAAAAGTATGCCAGAGAGACTTAGAGTTGGATGAAGTGTTGATTTTATGCTGCTAGAAGCAGTTGCATTTTTACGTAGTAGGTTGAAATGAGACCGGATAAGAGAAATATAGGAATCAACGGAGAGACTGAGTGAGAGAGCGGAAATCACATCTGTGAGAGCGGTGATAGACTTAAAAAGCATGACGGAGTCAACGCTTTTAGAATAGGCTTTGGATTTCAAACAATGCAGCACGATGCAAGTGAGGGTGAGGCTTGAAGGGCAAGATAAGACCAAGAGTGGATGTGAGTTCAGAGTCGAAAAGAAAGTCAAGATCGTGAGGAGAGGATGATGTTATTGTGGGAGAAGATAGAAATGATTTAAGTAAGGCGGAGCGGAGAAGGGGAAGGTCAAGATTTCTCGAAGGTCAACGTAGGATGGTAGGTGTGTGAAGTGGGGAGTGGTTGGAAGTAAGATCAAGGGTGACGAGAAAGTGATCTGATATACCAGGATCGGAGATGGACAGTGAGATGTAGGCAGCAAAACGATCGAGGACATTGATTATGTTTGATGCCACGACAAGGATATGTGTGGGGGCAGTGGAGATGAGTTATGTAATTATAGTTGGATAGAATGTTGATGAACCGGATGGAATCGGTGGAAGAGGGGCGGTCTAGGCGGATGTTGAAGTTGCCTAGAACGCGTGAAGGGATTGAGGACAAAGAATAATGAGAAAGGAGGTCAGCGTGTTCGGTAAAAAATAAGGATGTAGGAGATGATGAACAAGGACGGTATACAAGGGCGAGAACTAAAGTGATCGGGTTAGATGAACGACAAGTGAGCAATTCAAAAGAGCAAGGACTGAAAGGGTAAGTTATTTTGCGAAGAAACGCGGGTGGACGGGCGAATGCGACGATGCCACCATGATTATAGAATTTAGAACAAGATGAGCTGAGGTGGATTCGACAGGTGAGCGACCGGCAGAGAGCAGACGGCGAATGGGGAGGACGTCGGAATCTGAGTGCCAGGATTCGGTGAGGCAGTAGAGATTGATGAATTGCTTGGTGAATGGGTTGAGGATAAGATCTGATTTATTGAGAATAGATCTAGTGTTGAGAAGGCCGAGACGGAAATCGTGTGTGGTGGTTTGAGTGTCTAGCGGATAAGGCATATAGTGGAGATGGAGCGCCATCGAATGTTAGAGCGTGAGTGGACAACTTGAAAATTTTCGTCTATGTTTGGGATGGCGAGAGATGTTTCGCTGTTTTCCTCGTGACGGCATTAAGTCTTTGGTATACAAACCGATCGTGCAAATTATCTTCGTATATATCCAAAAATGTAGTCAAACTTGGCATAAGCTCCATTTTAGATGCTATCTCCAAAATAAAGTTTTTAAGAAGTCGTTATATTTTGATATTTTTCTATTTTGAAAAATTAAAATCTAATAAAAAAAATTGAGAAAAACTCGAACTTCTCAAAAATAGTTTTCAAATATGCATGAAAGCAAGAAAATTAATACCAAATTACATCTTTAATACCAAATCGCATTTTTATTAATTTTTACTGATAAAATTAATAATTTTTATAATATTATTCTGAAACGTTTTATTTTCCTCACTTTCGCTTGAGAGCGATGGAGGTAGAAAATACAGTCAGTTTATATACAAAGATGTCAGTTTATTATTGTACTTATTGAGCTAGTCGTCATTCATCACTAGGACGACAAGTGTTCAAAAGGTGTGGGAACATTACGAAATGACCATATCGAATCTACCTTGCGCAAACTCAATGTAAGAAGAACTGAACACGAAAACAGATGGAGAAGGTCACAACATGGAGGTCCACAGAAACGACAGCAACAGTCAGAACTTCTTGAATGAGTAGATATTCTCCAAACAAGCGGTCTGTTGCATTAAATTGCCTTTTTCAATTAGTTCGAAGAAATACCGGAGTGCAATAAATAGCAGGATCAAGTTTAGCAACAGTAATATTCCTATTGCTGAGATTGATCGAGAATGCCGGTGTTATAGGCAAATTATACGAATTTGCACATGTATATGCACATGATGGGAGTTGAGATAACGCTGACACAAATGTCGAAGAGATCATGGGTGAGAGCCCTGTGATACGTTCAATATACATCCATTTAAGTCAATTGAATTTGGGGAAATTTACCTCAAGTAAGATCAAGTCAGATCGCCTATAAACCATTTGTTAATATAGAAGGATCATCACCTTAAAGAATCTTAGGGCACCGTCGAAAGAAAAATTACTTATGTTTCTGAATGAATACATTCTTTCAGTTGCCTTGACACACTTGTTGGAGAATGTCCATTTCGAATTTAATGTCCATTTCATATTAATTTTACAATTAATACCAAATTGCATTTTTTAAACAAGTTATCTATTGTTTCGAAATATAAAATTCGTTTTACATTTTATTTAAAGGTTTTCATGTTTAAAGATAAATTGTAAACAAATCAGAGTTGACACTGAATATCTTACTTATAATGTTCATATTCATGGATTGCGACAACGGTCTTTGGTTATGCCAGTCAATAAAATGAGTCATATCTTAAATATATAGTTGAAATAACAGCAACATTTATAAACAAATATAATAGTAAATTATAATTCTTGATCAATGAATTGAGCTATTTAAACAGTCGAAAGCATATTCCAATTCAACCTGAAGGTACGGTACTATGAATATAATAGTAAATTATAATTCCCGATACAGGATAAATCTGAAAAGAGACAACAGTTGAGCAGCAAAAACTAAAATACGAGTCAAAATGTGTGCAAATTAAATTCGTTTTGTCCATTGAGGTTAAGCTCAAGTAGTTTAATTGCCATCGCTTCTGTTAAAATACGCAGATGATATGATCTAACTTGGCAAATTATACTGGCGCCATCAAAATCGATAGTGTGTCCAGTAGTATTCGTGTGGTCGGCGACTGCTGATTTACGGCAGGTGGACAGTGCACTTTTGTGTTCCCCGACTCGCTTACACAGTAGGCGAGTCGGGAAATTCTGACAGTTTGGCCAGAACGCTGGTGTAAGTGTTCTAGCCGGTGTGTAACAACAGTGTGTATTTGAAATCATAACAGTTTAATGAACAATTATTGAATGGAAAAGTTACAAATTCAACCTTAAAATTTATGGAGGAATAAAAAGCTAAAAAAAGTTTATTGATTAAAATATTCTCCGCAAGCACCGATTGAACACCCTGAGCTGCAATGGGGAATTGCAATTAGCCTCAACGTCACCTAAGCGATAATGAAGTGTATAATTAATTATACACTAAATTGACAGGGAAATTATTAAAATTAATTATACAATGAATTGCGTAATTAAGTTTAAACATGATTATATTTTCTTACAGTCATTGTGAATACCACCTCCAATTTTTATGGATTGCTGCCGGAATAAAATGCTTATGAAAGTATATTTATATACGAATAATCGCTATATACTCAACTCAATGCCCTTTTATTACCAAATAGAACGGAAACGGTAAACGAAATATGTCCAAACCAAGTATGTTAGTACATTTATCTAACCCAGGAATATTATAGAGTTTCAATAAAATTAGAACTCTGCGTTGATAAAGCGTTCGAAACTGTTTATTATCTATAGATAATAAATTGATTAATTATTTAAAGATAATGAACAAAGTCACTTAATTAATCTTACATGATTACATTTAGTTAATTATCTATTAATAATGATCAAAATCACGTAATTAGCCATATATGAGTACATTTAGATAATTAAATATATAGATAACGAACAAAGTCACTTAATTAATCATAGATGATTCCCGTTTATAATCATTTAGAGATAATGAACAAACTCATTTAATTAACCGTACATGATTACATTTAGATAATTATTTATAGATAACGAACAAAGTCACTTGATTAATCATAGATGATTAACTGCGTGTTTTCAATAATTCAAATATCTGTTAATCAATAATTTCTTGTCTAATCAATACTTTGAAATTGTCAATTCATATATAAAATCAACTAACCAGAATTTTAAGAGGTAAGTTAATGACTCATATAAATGCTAATGCGATAAGATTATCCATATATAATAAAAATAGCTGAAAATTTGTCTTTGTTCAATCAGATACCTACATTTTACCTAATTAAAATATAGTAAAAATTATAGATAAGATTTTTATTATCAATATAAATGTCAGAATTTTTCTTAATCACCTTACACTTTTATCAAAAGATTAAAAATTAACTTTTTACATTATACAAATTTTTAGAGCAAAATATCTAATCAAACCAGTTAGCTTAAAGATATTTGTAACACTCTAAAACCTGTACATTAATCTATGCTAGCCCAAAAACGACAAAAATCTTTGAAATTAGACAAAGTGAAATACAAAATAAGTTTAATTAATTTTATCGATAAACCAGTAATAGCCTCGGCATTAAATATACAAAAATAATAAAACATTTGGTAATTTATTTTTGTGAATATATTGATAGTTGGTCATAATTACTATCGGATAATTATCTAATCATATATCAAGTTTTAGGTTATTTTCTAAGATATTAATTTTTAATTTTGGAGCATGATCGTTAAACTTATTTATTTTTATATATCGCTATCTGCTAGTATCATAAGAAAAGCACACGTGTGCTCTCTAATGATATTTTTGTCAACTGCTAGCGAAATATAAAGATAAATAAGTGCTTATTGATCCTGCTCCAAAATTCTAAATTTGAAAAGAAAAGATTAAATTCTATTATTTGTGTCAATCAAATGTATCAATTTATAATTAATATATAAATTACACATTTATAAATTTAATTAATTACGAGTAGTTCGTAGCTTTAAAAAATTGTTTATATCTTATTGGTTTATTTTAAAATCACACAGTTCCCCGGGTCATTTTAAAATGTATTGTCATTTTAAAATTAAATTGCTATTGTTTTTAACTGTATCATTTTAAAATTAATCAATAAGAAATAAACAATTTTTTAAAGCTACAAACCACTCGTAATTTCGATGACTAAAAAGTTTAATCCTCATTTTCGCAAGAAGGATTTGGCAAGTCTTGCGTTACTTGAACGACCACAGAAATACTGAAAATCAATTTCAGTATAAATATTACGAAAGAATTGTTAGAACACAAAAAGAAATAATTTTTCAGAATATAAATACGTACGATTTTAGTACGCTTTATACAAATCTAGATTTAGTAGATATTAAAGATGCATTAGAAAAATTAATTAATCTTATATTCGGAAAAAGATATACATATATATGTTATAATAATTATAACGCCTATCTAACAAAAATTAAACCATCAAATAAATATAAATATATGGATAAAATTGAATTAATAGAATCCTTAAATATTTTGATAAATCAAAATTATTTAAAAGTAGGGACATCTATATTTAGACAAATAAAAGGTGTTCCAATGGGAGGTAATAGTAGCTCAATTATAGCTGACTTATTTTTAAGCTTTATAGAATATGAATTTGTTCATAACTGTTTAAAAAATAAATCTAAAGTGACCAAATTTATTTAGCTAGCCTTATTCTTAATAAAACTAATATTGATGATAAATACGCTATATATCTAGATATAAATATGACTAGCTAAATATAAATATATATATGACTAGATATCTAGTCATAAGGTCGGAAATAATTCCAAATTTTGGATTAGTAAAACCGTCTTTGATTTAACAGAGAGTGCAAAAATTAGGAATAGATTTATTGGACCGGGACACATCTTTAAACTGACGAAGTAGCATTCATTCATCGTTATTGTATCTATTTTATCTTCAGGAACGAGATGAGGATGATGATAAAGAAGGTGTATATCTAGATATGAACATTAAATTAACATTAACTAAAACTACTATTAATTTATATCGTAAAGATGACATATTTAAATTTACAAGAAACATATTTTTGCATGAGCATTCATGCATACCATATAATATAAAATATAATACATTAAATAATGAAATTTTAAGAATTGCAACAATTTGTAACGATATTGGTTTTCTTCAAAATCATTTAAATAATTTAATAGATACATATTTTAAACTAGGTTACTATAAAAATACCATCAAACAGAAAATAGTAAAATATATAAATCAACACAATAATATTAAAAATAAATTTAAAATCAATACCGGGAAATTTTTATGGATGGATAATGAATAATATACTTAGTATTAGAATAATATACTATATAATCAAATTTTATCAGATGAAATACGTCATTGACAAGTTTTTAGCCCCGCTGCTATGTTAGGTCGGGTAATAGGGGCCGAAACCTGATAGCATAGCAGTTCCTCCTGATGACCTCTAATTCTTATTCTGATACAACGTCTGTTATTTATTAGTCAATTCATAAAAATGAAGTTTATTTTAAATTTCAATTTTTTTAACTTGATTTAAATTATAAAAAATCTTATATAGCAATTATTAATTTTATTATTTAATTATTAAATTTTGATTTAGCATTATTATGTTTTGATTATTTTATAATTATATTAAATACGTAGACTAAGTTAGCTGATTTGATCTATAAACAAGATATTTCCAAGTTAAAGAATTATGCTGATATAGACAATAAACTAGTAATAGTTTATTGTATCCATGCAAACTCTTTTTCTAAAAAAATTTTGGTTTCTTATAAACATACAACTCATTATATTTAACTGATTACTTTCGACTGATTACATTCTGAAAACTCATTATATTTAACTGATTACATTCGACTGATTACAATAAACATTCGACTGATTCCAAAAAAAACACTGATACTTCAATGAATTCAGATGGAAAGAAGGTATTTTCTAACTTTAAATCGACATTACAAGACTTTCAGGTAAGTGATGTTTCAGTTAACATAAATTCTGACTCGGGGGATCTCCCCCCGTTACGAAAACAAAACAATTTGGCGATTATTATGGCCACCAAGCCCACCGAAAGGCATTTGTTATTCAATGTTTTTCTACGAAAGTTTGTACAAGACTACCCAAACAGGGTAGTCTTCAATAATATCAAGATAATATCAAATTCATTAAGAATTTCGTTCGCTACCCACGATCTGATGGTAGCTTATAAATCTTACTTCGATAAACATCTGTCCCAATTGGGAACATTAGAGCTAAAGCCTATCCAGGCTACATTAAAAGTCACTAATTTTCCTCAGTTTTTGGATGCTAAAGACACTGAGATTCTCAAAAAACAATATAAACTCGGCTCAATTCGGACTTTAAATTCCAAATCCGGGGACGCTCTCCCAGTGGCGTTCGTCACCTGCGATGTTGATAACGCACACACCTTGTGCACAAATTCAGTTAATCCCTTTATAGGATATAATTTAAAGTTCTCAATCATAGAAACAAACAACTTGACGTTTCCTCATTGTAATCATTGTCATAGGTGGGGGCATTGGGCCTCCACTTGTAAAGAATTAAAAATATGCGGCGTCTGCACGAACGCTCTATGCCCCTCCTTGTCGAGTGGTGACAGATGCGATGCCAATCCGGTCTGTTGTAACTGTGGCGGAGATCACCCGGCGTGGTCCCACCGTTGCCGATCCTTTAAAGAATATCGAAATAAGTATATGCCAGTTGCTTCTTCCCCTAACAAAAGCTATGCCAAAGTCACGACCGATAGTTCCTCCGATTCAGTTTCCAACAAAGATTTACTATACTTATTGGATAACACAAAAAAGACGATTTTAGCACAAATCCAGCAAATGCTGGCCCCCCTTCTAGGGGCCCTCCTTTCGGCGCCGCCAGTACCGTCCGAAGTTGCTATTCCTAAATCAAAGAAAAGGGGCGCGTCCGCCCGGACCGTCCCCCCAATAAAAATTGGAAAGCTCCTGAATTTGGCCTTGGGAAATGAAGATATTGCTCTAGGGGTTGCGACCCTGGATGGAGCTAGTGGTGGGAAGGGCAACCTTCCCGCACCTAGCTCTGTCTAGGATAGCTTCCCCCGTCCATCTTATCTAACACAATGGTGAGTAAACCCGAGCCTTTTTCACTGAATATCATTCAGTGGAATTCGGGAGGTGCTTCTGCCCTTAGACTTCTATCTGGTAGAGACGCAGATGTTATAGTCCTTCAGGAGACGCGGTCTATCCGTCTCCCCCAGGACCTTACTCGATTTATCCCAAAGCATATATGTTCCCACTATACTCCGTATATAACCCCACCTCACTCCTCTTCGTCTCAAGGACTCTTGACCTTAGTTAAATCCTCATTAAGATCCTCCCTCCTATTAAACTTTACTTGTTCAGCCATGTCTTGTTTAGTAGTTTCACTTAGTAAGAACGGTAAACGCCTCAGTCTAGCCAATGTCTACATCCGTCCAGGGGAAATTCACAAGAACCGTGAACTCCTGGATAGTATTATTGACAGCGGTTATGACATGATACTTGGGGATTTTAACGACAGAACTGGTCGTTGGATCAATGCAGCACTTCGCAGAGCTAGGAATGGTTATCTTATTCACAAACCACCATCCCCTACCTTTCATTGCACATCAACAAATTCAATCCTCGACATTTTACTGCTTCACTCGAGGTGGCTGTTAAAACCCCTCTGCACGGAGCAGTCGCGCCAGCAATTGTCCACCTCTCATGACCTCATTCGTTGGAGGATAGAGGAGGATACGTTGCTGAGAAGGAGGTTTCACTTTGATCCGATCAGAGTGGCCTTCTTTCAGGCGGCAATCCGACTCTTCCCCAGAATAGGAAATGAGAGTTTAACCGAATTCAATACCTACCTCTCTTCGCAAGCTACAGCGATTCTATCGACTACCTATAAAGGTCGTATATACAATCCCACTCCGACGAAACTCAAGGTCCTAGCAAAATTACTGAACCTCCCCAATCTCTCTGCTTCCGCCAAACAGGCCCTCTCGAATGAATACTGGAGCACTAGATACAGGTTCCAGCTGAGTAGGGATAGGACGAGTATCGCTCGTCTTAATCCTTCTCAGTCTTCCTTTTGGAAGATTTTCAAGAAGGAGAAGTTTGTTTGCTGGAAGGATAGAGCATTGAGTTGGATAGGGAATGTAGGCCTTGAAAAAGTTTTGGAGGAGTCACTAGCCCTACACAACTATGGAGCCACTCAATCACCTCAACCAATCCCGCCTTGGTGTAACTTCAGGAGTAGGGATATATCTGTTACGGATATTCTTAACTCCTGGGGTCCACTCCCGGGCACCTCCAAATCCTTCGCTCCACTTTCTTCTCGTGTCTGTCAGCTTTTGACAGCTGATCAGAGAAGAGAGGTGGCCGTCTCAATGCTTTTAGCATCCCCATCCGATGTAGCAGGCATCAATAATAGTAAGCGTGTTTTTATTCCTAAGAAAAAATCCTGCTCATGCCCTAAAGATCTGCGACCCATTTCGATTCAAAATGCCCTCGTGTCGATTTACGAAAAAGCGCTTGCGCGTAAAATCCGCGACCATTTAAGTAGGCGTAATTTGATCCCTCCAGGTTTTCATGGGTTCGTCAAAGTCGCTCGGTCCATTCAGCAGTAGGTGAAGTGGAGCAGTTTTGTCGGGATAATAGCCATCGTCTAGTTGTGGCTGTTTTCCTTGACTTTTCTGCTGCATTTGACCGCATCTCCATTCCTTTTGTGATCTCTTCTCTCAGGTCCCTCGGGTTGCCTGCGAGAATTGTGAACAGAGTGGAGATCCTGTTGTTTACCAAGCGATTTTACTATGAAGACGACCCTGATGCGCGTCAGTTCTACCCTATTACGGGTGTACCTCAAGGATCCCCACTTTCTCCTATCTTATATCTTGCTTCCTCTATTAAACTATTCAAAATATTTAAACGCGAACAACGTCTTGTGGTGTACGCTGATGACACCACAGCACTGTTCACTGGACACAGGTGTAAAGACGTAGTCTATGACATCAGCCGTTTCTTTTTAAGATTAAAAGATCAGTTACCCATATCCAATCTTATTTTAAACTCAGCTAAATCGCAGGTGGTCGTCTTTCATGGCACACCTGCTACAAAGCAAAAACTTAAGAGATTAGCACTCTCTGCGCTCTCCTCCATATTTGCCTCTGAACCACTTCCCACCTTCACAAGTCGAGTAAAATACCTGGGGTTCACCGTTACGGTGAACTGGTCGGCGAAAGCTGACCTGGATAGACTCAAACGTATCCTGAAGAAAGCTAGGTGGGCCCTGAAACGGGCTCAGCATCTGTCGTTGAATGGGAAAACCCAAGTGCGCCTTTGGGGCACTTGGGCTATCTCGGGATTAGTCTTCTTTTCAAGAGGACGTCCCCCAGAGCAAAGACTAAGGTTTCTTAAGCTCCTCGTCTCGCGGTTACCCAGCATAGTCCGCACCGACTGGACTCTTCGGGGAGTGAAAGACCCCGGTTGGTTCAGTCGGAAGGCGGCGTGTTGGATAGGTTGGGGGGCTCAGATCCCTCTGGATTTGAGGCTGTAATATCAGTAAGAAGACTGGAATAAGAAAAGATAGAGATTCTTGTTTTTCTTTTTTGACTTACTTTTTTAATCACATTATTTATCACTGTTTTTTGTACTAGTAAGAAAATCTTATTATTATTATGTATCCATGTATACATGGTTGCTTTGACATTGATCTATTTAGACTCAGATAGTTCTTGCGAGTTCTGCATGTAGAATTTTGATCGATTCTCCAATCTGTCAATTTTGGATTAATTTTATTGTCGTCAGAAATGAAATGTTCGAATAGATTAACAGGGAAACGATTAAGTGATATTTATTAAATTACAAGCATAATTTCTTGAATGTTAATATTTAAATAATGAAGTGAATACATCAGCGTTTAGTAAACGTAATCTGTCATGCCTGATAATGTCATGACCATTAAATATAAACTCAACGGAAGAAAGCAAAATTCATCTTCTCGTTATACAGGTAGAGTGTTTATCTTTATACATGTAAAGTTAATACAATTTCAACTACAGTTTAATTAGTTAAGCAAAAATTTTACTTTTAATAATAAAATTATAAATTACTTTTGATAATGTTAAATGTTCACTGTATTGCAAATTTGTATCATTTGTATTGTTCATTTGTATTGCAAATTGTATCATTTAGGTGACTCGAACCTTCCGAATGTAGATCGGAATATGAATGCGTGTCAAGCCTGTTCAGGCGTATCAAAAAATTTCGTGATTTATTTCTCGCTGACCTACTTTTAGTGCAACATTGTAGAGAACTCACCCATGTCGACGGTGATACTCTAGATCTTGTGTTGACAAGATTTATTGGGGATATCGACAGTATTGCGTATTATCCTCCTCTTTGTAACATTGGTCAATATGTTCTCTCCATTAAATTAGTGACCAAGATCGTTTGTAGGACAAAATTGGACTACCTGAAACGAAATTGAACTGGGGTGGATACCCAACATCTCTTAGTTGCTTTCTACATGTTTTCTCATAGTTATAGGTCTGTTATTGTATCAGAGCTGATAAACATTCTTTATAACTTGTTCTTAAATTTACCAGATAAGTTCGCTCTGAAACTGAGATCTTTCATTAATTTCAATCGCCTTCAGTGGTTAAATCATGAACTTCGTTCAATGTTGAAACCGCCCAATACCCTGTGGGCTATTATTCGAGCCCATCCTGAAAACTTAGATAAGTATAGGCATGTGCGCAACCTCTGCAATAGATTGAAAATTTATAAGCGAATAGCATTTGAAGAAGGTATTGCAAATTGTATCAGGAATCAACCCAAACGTTTTTAGTCATAAGTTAAAACTTTCAGGATATTTTCCTCTAATATAACAATATTCATTACTTCTGACGATTATGTTTATTCTACTAAGTCAAAAATTGTTGAATGCCTAGCGGACAGCTTCCATTATTAATCGACTATTGTTTCAGCTATTTAATCTTTAAAATGATATCCCATTCATAATATTACGTAGAATGTCGTTAAGCCAATAAATTCATCTGAAATATTGCACTTAATCACAAGCCTTAACCGATTTGACTCTCATGGCCAAGATGATATTGTACCTTACCTAATTAATACAATTGGGCCCACCATATTAGTGTCTTAGCTCATGTGTTTTATATAACCTGACCCATTAGTGGATTTCTGCAACATGTAAGTCTTTTATTGTTGTGCCAATCCCTAAACACAGCCAGCGACATCTTATTTAGATTTTCGCCCTATCAGTTTGACCAGTGTTAATTCTAAATTACTAGAAGGAATTATTGCCAAAAGGTTCCTTGATCATCTAAAGTTTAACCGCATTCTTAAAGATTCTCAACACGGATTCAAACAATACCGTTCATGCCTATCTACGTTGTTTACCGCAATAGATACTTGGATGGAAGCACTAAGCTCGAGACTTTGTCGAAACGTCGTATTTCTAGATTTTTCGGAAGCCTTTGATCGTGCTTTACATAAAGGTGTTGTGTCACTCTTAACACACTACGGCGTCCCTCGTGTTATCTGCTCTCGGATTGAAAATTTTCTTTCATTGCGTACGTCTAAGGAAAGAGTTTAATATCGGTGATGTTCTTCTCATTGAAGTATTGCATTATTGGGATTTAGGAATTATCTTGCAACCATCATTAAAAACTAAACTTAATAGTGAAAGAGCAATAAAAAGCGCTACTCGTGCACTATATATTGTAAAGAACACTCATTCCTTAAGATTACCACTAATGTCTTTAGAAATTTGTTTGACACGTTGGTTCGTCCGCATTAAGAGTATGCAATTCAGGCTTTTTTCCTTGTCACTAAACAAGAAAGGACAGATATAGAGTCAGTCCTAAGGTAAAGTTCACGTTTATGTTCAAATGAGAGATTGAATTATGCATCTCGATTAGATTTGCTAAGAATTCAATCGATGTCATCACAATTTTTGTATGACTTGATAGGAATGTATGCGCTTGTATACATGCTGGACGGTTATCCGAGTGATTCGATCACGTTACGTTCATCGATGTTTAGAGGTTACAACAAAACTATACATAAAACAAGACATGGTAGTTATCCAAAATGCTGGAGACTATAACATATGGTACTTAGTAAAGTTTGAGAAATATGGTACTTAATAAAGTTTGAGAAATATGGTACTTAATAAAGTTTGACAAACATATGGTGCTGAAAAAATTTGAGAAATAATTAACATACAATTACGTTCTAAATTCGTTGTTGTTTAAAAAATTACTGGTTAAAAAATTCATGATTAAAACTACTTACAATTTTTCCTGTCAGTTACGCTCGCTACTTACAACTAACGACTACTTACAACTAACGCGAACTACTTACAACTAACGACTTGCAGACTAACGGAGTTTAAACATTCTTGATTATAACTAACTAATTGACATCGTATTATGGCAAAGAGAAAGCTAACTAACAATGTCGGACAGCAACTCAAGTCCGTCAAGGAAACTTAAATCGAAAAGCAAATTGGATGCGACCACTAGAACTGCAATGTTTGGACTCACGTTGCCATTCCTAACACTGACGAGGACAACGTTTCAGGACGAAATTTCATCTGCGAATTCTGTTGTGCTGCCCTCGTAGGTAAGCTAATAAATCAAGATCACTCAAACGGTGGAGACGTTCTGGAGGCTAACGAAACAGAGTTGTGATAAATAAATGAACTTAATTATGTCTCTCAGTTGACTCAGACCGCTGTTATACATGGACCATTAACAAACAACAAAATATATTCCAAGCTATCGTCGTCATCCGTTTGCTTACTAACTCCTTCGCCATCTATGAATCCCGTTCTTAAAACTTCTCTCACACACTCCACCTTTAACTAAGGGTAATACTTCCCTTAAACTTCATCTTCCTAACAATGCAAACAGTAAAGGCATTCATCTCGTACCTCATTTTTCCTATGCATCCTTACATCTAAATACATCTCATACCTCTTTCTTCTCTTCACATAATCCTTACTCTACCTCCACCGTATCACTTCTCAATAATTTACATTTCTCCGTCAAAATCATCTCCAGTAACATATCCGTTTAACCGATTCAACAATCCACTCCTGTCACACATGCTCCAATCGTATCACCTCTCAATAATTTACATCCTTCCGTTAAAATAATCTCAAGTAACATCTCTGATGAACCAATTCAACACCCCACTCCTGTCACACATGCTCCAAACTATCTTAAATATTAACTTAGCACCCCTGTCATTCCTACGTTTATCTGCTCTTCTGCCTCTACTCCCACCAGGTCTGTCCGTCCACCACATCCACGTAATCATTTTCCATCGCGCGATCGATGCATTACCATATCTAACTTAAAGCTTCCCGAATATGCTTCTACACAATGTCGCCTCGATGATGATGTATCTGCTTTCAGGTCTATTCTCTTAACAATTTCTTCCAGATGATAATCTATCCCTTTTCAATAATATCGCTCATGTATCTTTTATCCGCTTAAACAAATCCACAAAATCCAATCATCTCAGTCCTCCACTCCTAAAAATCGTTTTTCGACGTACTTCACATACATCCTTAGTACTCTCCCAACGTTTTAAACTTTTACCACTTCGACTACTTGTCGTATCTTTCCTGACCGCTCCCCTTCTGATATTGCCCAGCTCAATTTAGCACGCATTGAGAAACATCGACATAAAACAAACGGCGAGTCATCCTTATCTATACGTCAAATCAACGAAAATTTTCACTTTGTACACACAAGCCCAAAAATTCGATGGCGTCTAATCTTTCCCCCTGTCTTCTTCCCTAGTCAATCTCGCTCCTAAACATACTTTTCGTCTTAGTCTATTCAACACTCGCTCCATTCTTCATAAAGATGATATGCTCCTCGATATCTTCGATCAATTATCTATCGATATTCTCTGCATTACTGAATCCTGGCACTCTGACTCCGACGATCTTGCTATTCGTCGTCTATGTCGCTCTGGTTGTTCTTTAGTTGAATCAGCTCGTCCAATTGCCTCTCATACATCTACTAATTTTAACCATGGCGGTATAGTTGCCATTGCTCGTCACCCAATGTCTCTACGTAAAATTAACGTTAACATCCGTTACACCTCGTTCGAATTACTCATATGCAGATTATCAACTCCTTTCCCTCTGGAACTTGTGATTGTATACCGTCCAGGTTCAGTTGCCCCCTCACGTATCTTCTTTAACGACCTTGCAGATCTTATGTCTCACTGTTCCTTGTCTTATACTCCTTCTTTTGTTCTCGGTGACTTTAACATTCGTCTTGATCGCCCGGATGACTCTGACTCTATCACTTTAACTAATCTTTTTTCTGATTTTAACTATAAATTACTTTCAACAAGCCTAACTCAAATTCTCGGCGGTGCTCTCGACATCATTGCTGTTCCTAACTGCTTCAATGACTATACCTTCTTGTCATTTACTGATACTGGTTTGTCCGATCGTTTCCTTGTCACTCTTACTCTTACTCGTCCCCATCCTACTTCTCCGCCTTTACCATTATCCACACCAGGATCATGGTAAAGGCGGACCCTGGAAACTTCTCGATATCCCTATTCTCTGCACAGCCTTACTCAATTCTTCAATATTTTCACTTCTACTCAACTATCTTTCCCGATGATCTCTGCATTCTGTTTGATTCTGAACTTACGTCGATCCTCAATAACTTTCTGCCAAGTCGACTTTGACGTTCTCAGCTTTGCGCCATGCTTCCTGGTTCGATTCTGACTGTAGTCTTACTAAACGTTGACTCCTCACTCTTTTCGTATGTATAATCGGTTTCTTAAACTTTCTCCCAACTCACTCTCTCTAAATCTCCGTGATTCCTACTTTTCTCTACGCCGTTCACATCTCATTCTTATACGTACTAAACGTACTCTCTTTTGGCGAAATCAACTCGAGTCATCTTCCAACTCTAAATCTCATTGGAAAATCTTAAACTCAATTCTTTCACGATCATCTACCCCTTGTAATATAAATCCTGATGAATTTTCTTCTTATCTACAAACTAAGCTATCTAATTTACTTTCCCTACTACCCGTAGCCCCCTTGTACCCACTCTTCTCTTTAAATACTTCCCTCCCAGAACTATTCCACCTTCTTCCCGTTTCGTCTGATGAAGTTTCTTCGGTTCTGCTGTCATTACCTAATAAAACCTCTCCTTCTGACCCAATTCCCACTCACTTGCTTAAAAATATCTGCTCCTCTATATCACCCTTCCTAACCACATTGTTCAACTCGTCCATCCGTAGCCGTACATTTCCTTCCATTTGGAAATGCGCCACTGTGCATCATCTCATCAAAAAGCAATCTCTCGACTTCTCACTATCATCTTCGTACCGTCCTATCTCACTTCTCTCAACCATCTCTAAACTCCTTGAGCGTCTTGTTCTTAAGCAAGTTTAAATATCTATTTTCCTCCAACTTATTTCCTCCCCTCCAAGCCGCTTTTCGCTCTAATCACTCTACTGAAATTGCATGTCTTAACGTTTATAACGACTTACTAATATCGCGCGATCATAAATTATGTAGTGTCATAGTTTCGCTTGATCTATCGTCTGCTTTTGACATCGTCGATCACTCGATTCTTATCCATCGTCTTCGTCATGATTATGGCTTCTCTTTACCAACTGTATCATGGTTTCTTTATATCTATCAAACCGAACATTTCGCGTCTATTCTAACTCTTCTCTCTCCCATACTTCGTCCATTTCGTCCGGTGTTCCACAATGCTCCGTATTAGGCCCTATGCTTTTATCTCTTCTTCTCGGTGACTTGTCTTTGATTTCTCATAAATTTAACTTCCATGTTATGCAATATGCTTATAATATTCTCATCTATGTCATGCACCTGTTTATCGTATTCACGATCTTAGTGTTTCTGCATCCGACTGTCTTGTCTCAATTTCCAATCATCTTTCTTCCCTTCGCCTTTCGCTGAATCCTGATAAATCCAAAATTATGTGTATCCTATTTTGACGCCTCGGCTTAGAACTTCCCTCCGTATCATTAAATTCCACAATTCTTCCTATCGCTGATAATCTCGTTTTCTAGGCTTCCATTTTGACAACCGACTTTCATTTAAACCTTTCATTAGAGATAAAGTACGCTCATATACCTTGATACTCCGCAACCTCCGTCAAGTTGTAGATTGATCGATTTTCCTTCTTGTACGACTCATATCTTCTCTACTTTTTACTAGACTCGATTATTGTCTTAGTCTATTTTCCAACTCACCTAAATTTACTCTTCTTCCCCTACAACGCATCGTCAACGCATCCGTCCGAATTCTCCTCCGTCTTCGTCGTTTTGATCATACATACTACCATTTTGCTTCTCTCGATTTGCCTACAATTTATTGTCGTGTTCAAATTCGTCTTCTCGTTGCTTTCCGCCTTGTAACTTTTCATATCCCTTCATTTCTCAACCTTCCTTTTCTCGACAATTCTCGTTCTGTGTACTATGCTCTGCGTTCTCGTAATTCCCTTCTTTTACATGTCCCAAACCACTCTACCTCTTTTGGCTTCCGCTCCTTCGTTGTGGATGCTCATCTCTCGTGGAATCATCTGCCCATTCATATACGCCAATCAACTTCAATGGCGTGCTTCAAACGCCAAATCTGATCCCATTTAAATAATTTATCTGATTGAATTTTCCTTTTTGTTAGTGGACTTGTAAGCGTGCAGCTTGTACGCATTTGCCACTTTAAATAAATTTGATATAACAGAAGTATAAAGTTATCTTATCTCTGACTGAATTAACTAACTATAATCTCTTTTTGACCTTTATGTATTTATTGTTGTATTTTTTAGTAAGAAAATCTTTATTATTTATTTAAATTTGTAATTTTGTATTTGTAATTTGTGGCAAATGCGTAATAATAATAATATTGTTGGGCGTCCCAGTTCTTTAATAATAATAATAATATTGAGTTCTACGTCCCAGTTCTTTACGAATATTCGACGGGGTAAATTATTCAGAATCGCTCATTGCTAGTCGCGGGGTCCAGCAAGGTGACCCACTGAGCCCACTTTTATTTGCATTTTTCATGATGGACCTACCAGATTATATTCGTTCTGCCGTGCCTGATGTGTGGTCTATATTGTATGCTGACGATCTCGCCTTAATTACTCTCAATAAGAACGCGGCTCAATCGGCCATCTCAGCACTTGTGAAGTATTGTGATTCTAATAGACTAACGATTAATATCGCGAAAACCAAGATTGTGAAATTTAGGAAGGGTGGTCCACGTTGTCGAGATGATGTTCTGTTTATCGGGAATATTCCTTTAGAGTTTGTTACTAGCTACAAATATCTCGGTTTTTTTGCTCACTTCACGATGGTCCTTTAGAGCTCATCTACTGAAACAGTCATCGAGAGTGATAACTTCAGCTTACGCAGCTTCCAGACTTGGTTCGCTTTCGTATGATGGAGCGATTAGGTATTTTGACGTAATGCTTCTTCCAATATTGAGTTACGGGCTTCGATGTTTCTGGTCGGATTTAACAACGACCGACTTTCAAATGATTGATAAGTGTTTCTGGCGTTTTCTAAAGCGAATTGTTGGTGTTTCTCCGAAGTCTTCGTCAACAGCCGTTGCTGTTCTCAGTAGATCTTTCCCACTCTCAATAAAATTACGAAGAATGTTTAATTTAGATGAAACTGATAGCTATTTAACGAGCATACATCTCTTCAATTCCAAGGTTGCGAAATTAGATCCCGATATATACAGTTCTCCCGCTTACACGCAATCGGCTTGGAGGAACCCTAATTATATTAAGCGGCCGCTTATTTGGCGTTTGTCCTTAGACGGATACCACAGTAAATTTTGCTCAATTCGGCTTCCTTTTCATTCTCGCTGCTCGAATTGCTTTTGCCGATTTTGCTCGCAACAGTGCTCTGAGTTGCTACATGTTTTCAACTGCTCGTTTTTGTCATCTATGCCATTGAAACAGATTGATCAAGGGCTTTTGTAATTTCGTAAATGTTTATATGCAGTTTCTACACACCCATGCAAGGCAGTCATCATGTCCAGATTTCTCATTGGATACAGAACAACTTTTGTACTTTGATTTTGATTTATTTATTTATTTTGCCCTATGCCGAGAGGCTTAAATGGGATAATAAACCTCTGCATTATTATTATTATTATTGAAGAAAATTTATAACTGTTCTAGCAAATTACAACTAACGACTTACAACTAACGACTTGCAGACTAACGACTTGCAGACTAACGACTTGCAGACTAACGACTTGCAGACCAACGACTTACAGACTAAATTGCGCGTTCAACCTACAATCAAATCAAGATTTATTAACGTAACTACAATAACATCAAGTATATCAAGTGTATCATTGCGCTTTTGCCATCACAAATGACGAATTCAGAACGCTGCTGTTCATGCAATGGAAACAACGCCTTATGTAAAAGTTGTAGTTGTGTCAATGGGGGCAGGCCTTGTTTGGGGTGTTTGCCTTCAAAGAAGGGAAGGTGTCACAATGACGGATCGCGGTCATCCCAAAAGCAAGTATCCTCAGTAGAAACTATACCCATCACAAATTATCAGTCGATTGCCCCCTTTCAATCTGATACTTGCAATCCAATAATATCGGATTTTGTCACGCATGAAATAAAATGTACGAATGAAAATTGTAGTCTTTACACAGTTATCAGGGTCCCCGTTCGGATATCTCGTGAGTTCTTTCAGCAAGACTTCTTGTGCGGCACATGTGCAGCTTCTAAAATCTCTTATATTATGGAGGAACTGAAAAAGCAGGAAGGGTTGATTAAAAGCTTAGAGTCTGATTTTGCAGCTCTTAAGCTTTCGATACCAGAATCTTCTTCTCAACACATTGAAAACATTTCAAAACGTTCCTTTGCAGAGGTTGTTCGACGCGAAGTTACACGGTCAGTAATTGCTGCTTCTTCGGCATCAATCCAAAATAATAGTCCACTTAATATCATTAAAGCTTGCGAATCACAGGCGAAACGCTCAAATACAGTTATTATTAGAAATTTACCAATTTCTGAGGATGAACAAAAATCTATTCAGGCTTTATTCAGGGAGATTGGTTTTGTTTTACCAGCAGACAAAAAATTCTCATTTTTCAGACTTCCTGCGAAGCGGAGTGATGTGCCTCCGTGGCTCTTAATTTCTCTAGATGGACATTATGTAGATACTATTATTCGATCAGCTCACCGTTTGAAATCGTCAGTTCTTTTCCAGAGAGTATACATTCAACCAAATTTGTCCCCGGCGGAACGTGAGATTCAAAACGCGTTGCGCGCCGAACTTAAAAAGAAACGCCTGGCTGATCCGTCTGGCATATATCGCATAAGAAATACTCGTGTTTTGAGAGTGGGTGAGACTACAACTAGTACTGAGGAAACTATGTCTGGGATAGAAATTTCTTCGCCTATATGACTATGTGAAGAGCCTTTCCCTTTTTCTGCTTCCTCAATAGTTACTAATTTTGATTTCTCGAAGGTTAGCATTCTTTTATTTAATGTTGAAGGCTTATCATCTCTGCTTAATCTGGGTTTGGCCTCGTGGATTCAGCGTTTTGATGCGGTAATTTTCAATGAGACTTTTAGTCTGAATCATCTTTCTCTACAAGGGTTCTATACCTTTGACCTACCTGCCCGCTCACACGGTAGAGGTCGTCCATTTGGTGGTGTTATACTAGCAATAAAGTGTTTGCCTTCAACTTGGTCTCACTCTGTCTCAGATAATTGCATTTGTCTTGTAACTCCTTATCTGGTTATCATTGCGGTTTATTTTAATCCCGACTTCTCTGCGGCTGACATTATTGATGAAATTTCACAGCTTTGTTCTAATTTGCCATCTAATTCGAGAGTTTTTGTTGGTGGTGATTTTAATGCAAAATATTCAATTCCATATAGACCAAAACTTCAACAGCTTATTAGTTACTTTGCATCTATGAACTTAAAACTTTGTATCCCCGCTGAGAAATGGTCTTATGAGTGTTATCGGTCGAGAAGTTTATTAGATTTTGCCTTTTCTAATTGCGAGGTAACGAAGATGAATACCATGCTTGCCTCTGAATGGTCTTTGATACGCAAGCATAAGCCGGTAAACTGTATAGTCAATTTTCATTCTCAGATATTAGAATCTCCAACTAGATTGTGTCACTCTCGTATTGTGAATCCCGAGTCTTTAAATATCCAAGTGGTTCTTAAAGCTTATTCTCTTATGTCAACTGGTCAACATCATGTGAGTGCTGATCTTTTGACTGCGGCAATAGTTCAGAGTTGTGGTTCGTCTTCCAGTCGGCGCTTCACGAGTCGTCCTTTTAATTATCGCAAGTGGCCTATCCTGCAAGAAATGCAGCGAACACTGCTTAGAATGTCTCGCGATTGTAGTAGTGGGCATTCTACAAAGGAGGCTTATATTGTCCTTCGACGGGTTTATACCAAAATGTTGCAGACTTTTCACCGAGATCGTTTGTACGCAGAAGAGTGTCATCGATTAAGTTTGGCAGAGAGCTTTCCATGGAAAGTCCATTCTAAACATCATAATAAAATCATGTCTTTAGTTCCGCTTTCCAAGTGGGTTGATCACTTTCGCTCTTTCCTCCATCTCGATGATCTATCGTTGTCATTGCCAGCTAATAATTTTGATTTTGACGGTTCCTCTGGTTTGATTGATACACCCTTTTCCATTGATGAAATTGAAGGATGCCTTGCGCGGATGCATGTGAAGAAAGCTAGTGGTCCGGATAATCTCTGCGTGGAGCAACTCCGAGCTACATTCCACATATTTGGCAGCTATTGGACCTTTATGTTCAATTCTCTACTCTATGGATCCTGTTTGCCATTCTCTTGGAAAGAGGGGATAGTGAAAGTTCTATATAAGGGCACCGGTCCTTTGGAATCTCCAGACTCTTATCGCGGAATTTTCCTTTTAAACCACGTTTATAAATTATTGTCGTTTGTATTAACTTCTCGACTAGCTAAGCACTGTTCTTCGTTATTGCCTGAAGAACAATTTGGATTTCGGCAAGGTCGCTCGACTTGTGATGCTATCAGTCTAGTGCGTTCTTCTGTAGTCAACTGTATTTCTAATAAAAATTCATTATATGCCATCTTTATTGATTTTCGTAGAGCATTTGACTCAGTCAATCGAAATATCCTACTTTCTAAGCTGCATAATAATTGTAATCTTCGTGGGCGCTTTCTTCGCCTACTATATCAGATTCTATTACCTAACCGTGTCAAGGTATTCGATGATTTAGCATACTCTGACTTCTTCACAGTTAATCATGGCGTATTGCAGGGGGACCCAATCAGTCCTCTATTATTTTCAATCTTCGTTATTGATTTACCACCGGTTATACGGTCTTTTGCAAACGAAGTTGAGTTGGCGCTATATGCTGACGATCTTGTGATCCTGACAAGAAACCTAGGCACGGCTCAAAAGGCACTCGATGGCTTGACTGTATTTTGTAGTCGGAATGAACTAGACATCAACATTTCAAAATCAAAGGTAGTGAAGTTCCGCGGTGGTGGTCGTTTATCCAAGCATGACTCGCTTTTTATAAAGTCTCAGACACTAGAGTTCTGTACTAATTATAAGTATCTTGGCGTTCTATTAACGTCTAGATGGTCTTTTACCGCGCACCTTGAGGCTAAATCTTCTAAGATTGCAATTAAAACGGCTTCATATCCTCAACTAAGGAAGCTGTCGTTTGAAGGAGCGTTGAGATATTTCGAGTTAATGCTTCTACCAATTATTCAGTATGGGTTGGCAACATTCTGGGAGGACCTCACTGAGTTAAATTTTAGACAGATTGATAGGTGTCAGGCCCGATTTTTGAAACATATAGTTGGAGTATCCAATAAATGTAGTACGACAGCGATCACATACTTGGCAAAAATAAAGCCGCTTAGTGTCCGATTATGTAGTAGTCTTAGATGTGTTCAAACGTCTAGTTATCTCCAACATTTGGTAGCTCTTGAGACTAAATTCTTAAACGTGGATCATGATTTAGCCAATTCTCCTGTGTACCTGCAAAACAGTTGGAGATCACCGTTAAATGTGAAACGCCCATTGATATGGAGGTTATCTATTCATGGTTTTCATGATAACTACTGTCGCCGACTTCTCGCTTGTCATCGCCGTGATTCTTCTTGTATATGCCGCTTCTGTGCTTCTTCCTGTGATGCATTGCTCCATGCTCTAGCCTGCCCTCAACTCAGCCTTATGTCACTTCAAGAGATTAATGATCTTCGTCATTGATCAAAAAACGACGCATTAAGAAGACAATATGTATACTTCAAATTTTGTTGATTCTGACTAATTTCCTATTTTGTAATTATTTGCCCAGCCGAAAGGCGGAACGGGAAGACAATATGTATACTTCAAATTTTGTTGATTCTGACTAATTTCCTATTTTGTAATTATTTGCCCAGCCGAAAGGCGGAACTGAAGCGGAATATTTACAAAAAATGAAATATCACTCAATTAAATTAGGAAGTCGAAAAACCAAATGCGAAATAAAGAGGATTATTAACTTGGTTCGAAATTGCAAGATAGGTAAAGCTTCACGGACACTAGATACAAAAGAAAATCGAGGTGTTCTTGATTTAGACAGTATTATAGACAACCAAACCGTGTTATCAATTCTTAAAGATCTTCATCCTACACCTGAACCTGTTAATGAAGAATTCGTACTACAAGGCGATGTAGAAGGCAGGGTTGAACACTATGACGTAAGATTCAGTGACCTGACTCCAGCTGACATTATCCATGCAGCGAGGATTACAACGGGATCTGCTGGTCCGTCTGGAGTCGACGCGGATGGCTGGAAAAACTTTCTGACACATCATGGAAATGCATCTAGCAAGTTGGCTATCCAAATATGCGAATTTACAATCAAAATAGCGATGGACACAATTGATCCGATACGATTAGATGCATACACAGTCAGCCGCCTCGTACCTCTTGATAAGAACCCAGGAGTGAGGCCAGTTGGAATTGGAGAAACATTACGAAGAATCATTGGACGAGTAGTACTGAACCACGTATCCAAAGATATCACTTCTGTTTGTAACAATTTTCAACTTTGTGCGGGTCAGCGATGTGGAACGGAAGTGGCGGTTCACACAATGCGAGAGGCATTTGAAAAGACACCAGACTCATGTATACTCCTGATAGACGCGAAAAATGCATTCAACCAAATAAACAGAAATCTGGCACTCAGAAATATAAAATATATTTGTCCATCCCTGGATAAAATCCTACATAACACATATGGACGCACATCCGATCTGGTCGTGAATGGTACGGTACTACACTCCGCCGAAGGCTTTACGCAGGGTGATCCTCTAGCAATGGCAGCTTTTGCCCTGGCGTCCATTCCTCTGATCAACCGTTTAAAGGAAGTGGCGCCGGGTGCGAAACACGTTTGGTATGCTGATGACGGGGGATGCGTCGGCACAATAGCAGAATTGGAAAAAATATGGAAAGAGCTACAGAGATGTGGTCCATCCTTTGGATACTTCATCAATCCCCGGAAGTGTACACTATTAGCTCATAAAGATTTAGTTGAAAATGCTGCAGTTGCTTTAACTCAACAAGGAGTTGCTATGAGGAAGGATGGAGTTAAATATCTAGGAAGTTTTATTGGAGAATATGATTTTGTGCACAACAAATGTTCAGATTTAGTTGAGAAATGGAAGAATACTTTAGATAAACTACAAAGCGTTAGCACTCAGGAGGCTTTCGCTAGCTATCTACTTCTAACAAAGGCGATACAACCCAAATTATCGTATATTGAACGTACGTGCTATATGCAACAAGCGTGGTTAAAGCCATTCCACTCTAAGCTGTTCAATGATGTACTACCTGAAATGCTGGGATACATAGGTCAGGACAACGAAGCTGAGATGATAATATCACTCCCGAATCGTTTTGGAGGGCTGGGAATCATAAACCAATTAAGAACGTGCGGTTCAGAGTATGAAAACTCGGTCAAGATTTGTAATCCCGCAATGAAAGGTCTAATAGGTGATGACTTGGAAACCCAGCAGAAGCAAATATACAAAGAAATCAAAGAATGTAACAAGAGAGAGACAGTACGATACAGGCAAAGTATAATAGAATTATCACCCAGAGATCTATTTACAATTTTTGAAAACGCGAGCAAAAGTGGAGCTTCGGCGTGGCTCAGCAGTAATCACGGAGCTAAAGATTTGTTCCTTAATACTCGCGAGTTTCACGATGCTCTGTTAGCTCGTTATGACTGGCAAACCTCGAATCATGGAAGGTGTGAATGCGGTAAAAGCAATGAAGTCGCACATATACTGTCTTGCAGAACTGGAGGAATGACATTTGTACGCCACAATAGCATTAAGAGTGAACTTGCGAATCAAATTCAAAAAGTATGTCGAAGGGTAATCCAAGAACCAATATTACAGAATGTACCCGAGACCACGTCATTTGAAGCAACATCGACGACTAGGGATCGTAATGCAAGGGCAGACATTGTGTGTAACGGCCTATTCGGACATGTGACGGAGCGGTCCTTCCTGGACATTTGCATTTTTAATAGTTTTGCTCCATCGTATGCAACGAGTCACATGTCAAATCCCTTTGTATATCACGAGGAAAGGAAGAATGGCAAATACAAAGAACGTATAAACAGAATTGAGCGGGCTCATTTTCATCCATTTGTTATGTCAACAACGGGTGGATTGGGAAACGCGGCTAACACTGTGTTAAAAAAGGTAGCATCAATGCATGCTTTGCAAGGACCACAGAATTACGCCGAGATAATACACACATACAGATGCCGTTTGTCGAGAATGATGGCTCGAGTAGTATCAATGTCCATGCAGGGCGTTTGTAGCCAGACGCTAGAATTGTAAAACATGACAAATCATAAATGTATTATTATTTAAAAAAAAAAATTATTATTATTATTAGACCTTAAAAAAATTTGGATTCTGATAAACATACACAAATTACACAAATTACAATAAAATAACATACAATTAATATAAACAATAATACTTCATAAGTGGACAACTGAAATCTGGAACTGAAATCAACGATCGAATTTCAACTTTAACGATCGAACATCAACTTTTACTTTATCAAAAAGTTTTACAACGCAATCAACGATTGAACATCAATTTCGATTTGGATTTGCAGATTTCGATTTGGACGTGCAGACTTATTATTAATTAACACAAATTACAATATAATAACATACAATCGAACATCAACTTAATCTTGGTGGACAACTGAAATCTGGAACTGAAATCAACGATCGAATTTCAACTTTAACGATCGAACATCAACTTTTACTTTATCAAAAAGTTTTACAACGCAATCAACGATTGAACATCAATTTCGATTTGGATTTGCAGATTTCGATTTGGACGTGCAGACTTCAATTTGGACCTGCAGATTTCGATTATATAAAACTTCATTGAATTGATGTCTCTACGTTGTTGCAGTTGCAACGGAGGATCGGCAGTGTGCAGAAGTTGTGTTTGCTCGAAGACGGGTAGGCTCTGTACTAATTGTTCAGCCAAAAGATGTACAAATCGAGCCCCGGTTACAACAAACATGGACGGATTCGATTCTAACTCTAGCACTCACTCTCAGATACCAATTAGTAGTAAATTGCCTAGCTCAACACATTCTGAAGATTCAAGTAGGTTCGTATCATTTGAATTAAAGTGCACGGCTGAAAACTGTGATATCTATACAGTAATAAAAACTCCCTCTCGTCTTACTCGTGACTTCTTTATGCGTGACTTCTATTGTGGATCATGCACCTCTGCACGTTTCAGAACCCACGAAATGGCGATTAATTCTTTAAGAAGTGAGATACTAGAGCTGAAGTCTCAGATTCATCAGTTTAGTTCACAATCTAGCAGTGTCTCTCAAAAACACAAGATCAATGATAATGTAGATTCTCACACTCCCACCTGGGCGAAAGTAGCGAGTAAGAATATTAGTTCAGAAATCACTCGCGCAGTTTTAGCAAGTTCATCCGCAATCAAGAGAGGAGCTTCAAATGTAGAGATATTACGCACGATTGAACGGGAGAATAGACGTTCTTCGACAGTGGTTATAAAAAATCTACCCGTTTCAGATGATGACCGAAAATGTGTTAAGAAAATGATATCCATAATTGGTTGTACGGACAACAACACACCTCTTAAGCTCGTTCGCTTACCAGCCAATCACGATAGATATCCTCCATGGCTGTTGGTAATCTCTAACCCATCGTTCACAAACCTTATTTTATCGAAAGCTCCTTCCCTTCGGCACCATGATGATTATTCTAAAGTTTTTATCAAGCCGGATCTATCCGTAGCAGAACGAGATGCGGAAAAATCTCTTCGCGCCGAGCTTATTAAGCGTAGGATCGATGAGCCACAAAAATCGTTTCGAATTCGACAAAACAGAATTGTTCAAGTTCATATTGTTCCTCATAATCCGATTAGTTCGGAAATCTCCCACGTTGAGCTGCGAGGTGAAGACCCTTCTTCAACCATGGAATCGTCACCTCTCTGTCCATCTACTCCTATATGACTTGAACATGGTGTCGCGGTGAAGACCAACATTGTTGGTCTACACCCGACTAGTTCACGGGCTCCTAACCAGAGTTCTGATTCCGCCTCAATTGTGAAGGTTTTGGTTTTTAATGCAGAAGGTCTTGATAGGCTTTTATCTGAAGGATTTGACTCCTTTTTAAGAGGATATGACATCATAGTATTAACAGAGACATTTTGCTGTAACCCGATATCCATAAAAGGTTTTTACGTATTTGAAAAATTAGCAAAAGCCCCTATTCGAGGTCGTCCCATAGGAGGCATCGTAGTGGGTGTTAAGCCAATCATTTCGACCTGGAATGCAAGCTCCAGTGATTTTAGCGTTATCGTTCATACCCCACATATTTCAATCGTGGGTTGTTATTTCAATCCAACTATTGATGTTTCTGACATTAACATTGATTTAGTAGATATCATAGGCTTTCTACCAGAAAATCACCCTATAATTATAGCAGGTGACTTTAATGCCAATGTAAGTAGTCCATTGTCGGATAAAATAAAGCACATTGTCAATTCGTTAACTCCGTACGGCATTCAGCTTAGCTACCCTAGTGAGGGTTGGTCCTACGAAAGTGATCGGGGAAGAAGTTGTATAGATATTTTGTTTACAAACTGCAAAGTAACATCAGCTCGCCTATGCCTAGAAAGCAAATGGTCTTTACGCAGAAAACATAAGCCAGTCATTTTCAAGCTCATTCTTGATGATGTGATGACGTCATCACTCATACAGTCGATCTCACAGCGGAGTCGTAGACTAGATCTAAGAAACCCTAGATTATCATCGCTTACAACTAATTTGCTTGGTACTGATGGTTCGAGGTACCTCGAAGTTCGAGATACACTCTTAGAATGTTGCTTTGCATCTACTCAGAAACCGACGTGCTCACCATTCAAAATTCCTCTGTATTTGCGTCAACTTCGTAGTAAACTCATTGCTATGCATAAACTTCCGACATTCAGAGCACGCGAAAGTAAGGAATATAGGGACTTAAAGTTGATCTATCGATCTTCTATTAATTGTTTGAAAGACAAGCATTTTAAGACCGAAGAACAACGTATTTTAAAGGATGCAGAAATATACCCTTGGAAGTTGAAAGTTAGACAACTTGCATTATCATCTAAGATTCCTCTTGATAAGTGGGAAAATCATTTCAGGGCTGTTTTGTACGATCCCTTGAATGAATATGTTTCTTCTTCGTATCCTTTATTACTTTCACAATTCTCCTTTACGGAAATAAATCATGACATTGATCAGATCTTAAATTCTCCATTTACTCTTCAGGAGTTAAGAGCTTGTGTATTTTCTATATCGATAAGAAAGGCGGCTGGCCCTGATGGGTTATGCATAGAGCATATCAAACAGTCTCTACATATATTAGAGCCATTCTGGTTGGGGCTTTACAATTCTATTCTGTTTGGATGTCCTATTCCTAAGTCCTGGAAAGAAGCGACCATAAAAGTTATGTATAAAGGCAAAACAGATCCTTTATCTACGAACTCTTATCGAGGAATAGCCTTAACAAATCATGCCTATAAACTATTGACTTCGCTAGTTCACCGTCGTATTATGCGATCATGTGGTTCACGTATAGCGAATGAACAATATGGATTTCGACCAGGTAGATCTACAGTTGGGGCGATTTCTACTTTAAGAGAAAGGGTAAAACAGCGTTTCGCAGCAAATTCATGCATGTATGCGTTATTTATTGATTTTACAAAGGCGTTTGACTCTGTGAATCGGTCTCTCTTACTAAGCAAGCTTCATTTCGAGTTTCACATACGCGGTCCAATGTTAAAACTACTTGCAGCCATATTGTCGCCTAATGAAATTCGTATTTCGGATGGACTGCAATTGTCACAACACTTGATCCAAAATCGAGGGGTGTTACAAGGGGATCCTTTAAGCCCGCTGCTTTTCACGCTATTCGTTAGTGACCTTCCCTTCTTTGTTTGTCAAAGCGGTAGATCCAGCTGCATAATGTATGCAGATGATTTAGTCATACTTTCTCATGATATTGATTCAGCAACAATGTCATTGAATCGTCTAGATACCTACTGCACACAAAATCTTATAGTGGTAAATCTAGATAAGTCCCGAGCTATAAAATTCAGGAAGGGTGGCCGTCTACGCGGTGATGACTCATTGCAATATCGAAATAGCAATTTTGAATTTTGTTGTGAGTATTCCTACCTTGGTATTGTTTTAAATTCGAAATGGACATTCTCGAAACATATTTCCAACAAGTGTGTCAAGGCAACTGAAAGAATGTATTCCTTCAGAAACATAGGTAATTTGTCCTTCGACGGTGCCCTAAAATTCTTTAAGGTGATGATCCTTCCTATATTGACATATGGTATTCAGGCGATCTGGCTTGATCTTACTACTGCTAATTTCCGCAAATTTGATTCGCTTCAATGGAGGTATATTAAACGTATCACAGGGCTCTCACCCATGACCTCTTCGACATTAGTGTCAGCGTTATCTCAACTCTCATCGTGTGCGTATACCTTTGCAAATTCGTTTAATCTGCCTATAACA
This sequence comes from Pomphorhynchus laevis, assembly GCA_012934845.2. Lineage (NCBI taxonomy): Eukaryota > Metazoa > Acanthocephala > Palaeacanthocephala > Echinorhynchida > Pomphorhynchidae > Pomphorhynchus > Pomphorhynchus laevis. Next base: position 247 of record WNNJ02001487.1, on the reverse strand, counting down.
CCGGCACTCTCGATCCATCTCAGCAATACGCAGATTACTGTTGCAAAACTTGATCCTGCTATTTATTGCACTCCGGTATTTCTTCAGAATAATTGGAAAATGCCATTTAATGCAAACCGACCGCTTGTTTGGAGAATATCTACTCATGGTTACCATGACAAATTTTGTATGATCAGGTTGCCTTGTCATTCAAGAAATTCTGACTGTTACTGTCGTTTCTGTGGACTTTCATGTTGTGACCTTCTCC